>VXBU01003645.1:692-13617 GCA_013400315.1 Bombycilla garrulus
ATATACATGTGTATATAAGAGGAAGATGTGAGAATTGGAAAAGAAGTGCTAAACCATTTTTAGTTTGAGGAGTGAAAATGCAAATTTGGAGTTATTTTTAATGAAAGCTAAGAAGGTAATTGCATGAAAAAATATTTAAAGACTTAGATCTAAATAGAAAAATTCCTAGAGTTCAAGAATAAGGAAAAAATACTAATGGCAAATTAAAAGTAGATTCATAATCATAGCATTATATGATCATAAATTGAATGAGACATGATCTGCATCCTGAAAGTGGTTGGTACCTTCAATCATTTACATTTACATGCAAATGTGCTTTTTATAGTTCACAGAGTTAGTGACATTGCTTGTCTGTTTGCTTGCTAGTTTTTAAACGTGGCTGCCTTTGTACTTTCACTTGGTTTGGATTTTTTAAATTTAATTTTCCCATTATTTTAGGTTGTTACCTAAACTGGTTGATAAACAGCAAAATAGAAAACTTTCCCCTTACAAACCTGCCATTACCACGATGGAATCTAATATAAACTGAAGGAAACAAACAAATAAACAAAAAGCAGAAGCAAATGCGTCTGGAGAGGGATCAGGAATTAACAGAGAGATGTGACTCGCTGAGGCAGGTGCTGAATACAAAAAAGAAAGGCCCAAAAAATCTAGGTGAGAACCTAATACATGAGAGAGCTCATGTGAACTAGTTTTGTAATCCTCTTAAACAGTGCAGTGTAAGTCAGTATTAGGGTAAAGTACAAACTCTTTTGTGAGGACATCAGTAAGGTTTGACTTTGTGACTAGCAACGTGATGTTATGTTAATGGATTTGGAAGCTGAAGTTAATATCTGGGAATAGCAATTATTTTTCTGAAACAATCTGAATTAGTTAAATATAGTCGGTGACAGCAGGGAGATAATGTTTAAGTACCAAGACTAGAATGCAGTAATTCTTGTGTATCCAAAGCATTACCTGGTGAAAAGCAAGAATGGTAAATATTTACCATTTGTTTAATGGAATAAGGACATAAACAAATATTTACTTCAAATGACCCATGTGTAAGTTAGTACTTAGGAAATGACTAAAGGAAACTAGCAATTTTTTTTAATCAATAAATAAATATGAAGCTGCTTTCTTTTCAAATAAGATGATTCATAAATACAATCTCCAGTCTAGGTTTGTAGTCCACACATGTCGAGTCCCCTACTGGGCAGCTTTTGGTAACAATTCTGTGAAATGACTTAGCTAACAAACAAATGTTATTGCTGTAAGGGTCTCTGTGACTTTCTTAGACAATTTGCAAAATATGTGCAGAACAGAATTTGGATATATTATTGCCCCTCACTATTACTTTTGAGAGAATTTTTGTAGCTGTGATTGACTTCAGCTGATCATCTTAATTCTGTTAATGGATTTCAGATGAGCTGTTGAATTTTTAGTTGTCTCAAAATTACAGATGGAAGTTTTTCCAGTTTTAGGCTTTCCTTAACTGTATAAACATGGTGAATTTGTTGAGTTTTTGCAGTTTTCTTTTATTCTAATATTTTTCAACAATTGAAACTGAAATATAGTAAATTAAGCTGCTTTGCATGACTCAGAAAAATCACTTTTGCATCATTCCTCCTGCAAAATCAATAACACTTATGGATACCTTGAGAACATTGATCAAAACAAGTACATTTTTATGCATTACATGAAAAATTTGGATAGGATTGGTCCTATTAAATTGAGATGGGCTACTCCATAAAAGCATTATAAATTAGAGGTTTCCAATTTATTTAGTTCTGACATTAATATGCTTGACCTTATTCTAGTCAGTCACCATTAGAAATATTTTTAAGACCATAGCAGTGATTTTTAAGGCAGCACTGCATATTCCATTATTTTAGACACAGGACTGTATTTTTCTTTTTCTTTGACAACTGTTTGAAGACATCCAACAACTCTGCTATAGAGAATATATTTAGAAAAGAATCTTATGAAAAAATAAAACTCTTTCTTTAGTAATATATGGATTTTTTCCTTTTGCCACTTATACTACAAGCAAAATAATGCCCAGTTCTGAAACTCTTAAGAGTGGAGTAACTTTATTGCAAAATAAAGAATTCTCTAGTAAAGCTTCATTAATGAACTCTGTGCCACTTGAAAACACAGAAGAAATTCTGAAAGTATTCTTTTCCATGACTGAGATTTTTGAAACAAATTTATGCTTCTTAATCTCATATTTCAGGTAGACTACTGTTTATTTGCAGGTGCCAGAAAAGAATAATTGAATTTAAGAGCAAAATAATTTGGCTGATATGCTTCTGAATAGAAATTAGCCATGTCTGGAGATAAGAGGTAGAGAAGATTGCACTCCTCTTTTTTATTGCTATTTAAAAAAGAGAAAAATCAAGTTAGTAATTTTTGTTCTACTTCTGATAGTCTTTGAAGATGAGACTTGAGACAGGTGTAAATTGACTCTCTCTGAAAAGTATCTTGGGTTGATTTATTTTTCTTTCTCTGTAGTGTAGAGAGATGTCTATTTTGCCTGCTACTTGGGCAACATACATATCAAAGAACAGGAAAAAGTATTTTTTAGGAACAGTGAAAATTAATTCCTGTTATTTTTCTGCAGTTTTCAGAGATTGTATTGACTAAGAGGGGTTTGATCTTTCCTACAGAATTTTGTTTTTTTCCATAGAGTATTTAAAAACACTTTTTTTCTATATGTGTGAATGGAATAGATATTTGAACAGATGTTTTAGAAACCTTTCAAGGTTGGACATCCTTGGAACTGTCAGAGGTGCTCAGTCTATATTTGATTCCTCAAGGTTACTAAAGCTAGACCTGGGCTTTTTGTTGGCCTGGAGAAGAGAAGGCTTGCAGGGGACAGACATATTTTGCATCCTTACAGTTTCTAATATTTGGATAGAGGAGACAGTATCAGACTCTTCTTACAGGTGAACAATGAGAGAATTTAATGCAACTATCATAAGGGGCTGCAACAGAAACCCAGAGGTAACAAAAATCCTATAAAAGCATCGCTAAGCATTGGAACATACTGTTTAGAGAGTGTTGGGGTTTATCCATTCTTGGACATTTCCAAATTTATTAGTCTTGATCAAGACAAGCTAAGTTTTGGTTAATTTAAGTTAAACTTGGAGCAGGAGGATGCATGAGGTGACTTCCAGAAATCCCTTTCAAAACTACAAAACTAATATTCTTTGCATCTGTGTAAAGAATTACTTAGTGAGATATACAGAGTTTGTTGATTTTTGTTTGACTATTTGTTTCCTTTTTTCTTTTGTACAAATACTTTACTACTATAAAATGTCTGTGTATATTCAAATGCTAATAGTTCTCTTGTTATGATCATACAAAATTACTGTGTAGTTCTGATTATATTGGATTCCATCAGAAATGTCTGGATTGGTAATTTCTTCCCTGTTGCTTCCCTCTGAATATATAGCTGCAGTCACAGTGTTCATGAACAGGTGTGAAAACTTTGTCATGTACGTTGTGCTTCTTTTGTTGCTGCCACTGCAGCTGATGTGCACTGACTGTGTTCATCTTTGGGTGCCAACATCAGGCTGAGCAATTTCATCTGCATTCAGATGCCAAAATCCATTTTTTTGCAAGACCTGTGGAAAGCATCCATTAACTACAGAATCACTTAGGCTGGGACCTAAGGCCTCTGGGATCAAGTCCAATCTTTGACTGATCACCACCATGTCAACTAAACCACAGCACTGAGTACCAGACCCATCCATTTCTTGACCGCCTCCAGGGATGCTGGCTTCACCACCTCCTGGACAACCTGTTCCAATGCCTTACAACCCTTTCCATGAGGAAATTCCTCCTGATCTTCAATGTGAATCTCTGCTGGAGCAAACTGAAGCTTTGACCTCTTGTCTTATTGCCTGGGAACAGAGCCTGACCTCCACCTGGATCCCCTTCAGATTGTTAGAGAGAATGACAAGGTCTCCCCTGAGCCTCATTTTCTCCAGGCTGAACACCCTCAGATCCCTCTGTCTTCCTCACAGGACTTCATCAGGCCTGTTGTCATTCTCTGCAGTGTCCCAATATCTCAGCGTCTTTCTTGAAACGAAGGGTCCAGAACTGGAAAGAATTGTTGAATCGATTTCCTATGTAGATTCTTATTTCACTGCAGACAGGAATGATGTAATTTCAAGTGTAAACATTTCTGTATGTGTGCCTGATGTTAACAAGCTTCCAGTGGCAGTATCAGCTGTGAACCGAGTCTGTTGAGTACTATGTGTGGTAATTTCTTAGATGCCTTTCACACACACCTGTGTCTAGAATCTTATTTTAAGTACTGCTGATGACGAATGAAGAGAAGACTGCTCTAATCACATTTTATATGTGGTTAGAGTGGTGTTCTTTTCATTTGCCATCAGCAGTAGTGGTCTGGTATATGAGCATTCTGACACTTAAAAGCACATTCTGGAAGTGTGGTGCTGAGTAAGATGAAAAAGGAATTCAGCAGCAGTGAGCTTAAATTGACTCACTTAGTGTAGTCATTACCTCACAAGTCTTGGAGCAGTGGTTCATTGAAATTCCCATCTATTGCCATCAGTATCTGTGGAAACTTATCCAATAAAAGCATTGTACCAGTTCTTTCCAGCTTATACCAGGATTGCATTTTGACAGGTGGATTTAAATCAAGCAACTAGTCAAAACCAAGATTATATGCAAAGTATCCTCATCTTAGAGTGTTTTTATGCCTTTAAAATGCCACCACTGTTTTTTGTTTTCAAAGAAGGGGAGAATGTAAAAACTCTTGTTTTGAGATATAATTAATATATAGAATAATAATTTGAAGGGTTAAAACAATTGACGAATTTTAAACCTCCTTTTTTTATGCTCCCATAAAAGTATTTTGAATGTTGTTCAACAGTGGGGTTGTAGATTCAATTATCTTGGGATCATTTTGCATGTTATTATTAGAAGTAAGCTGCAAGTTTACACATTTTTGGGTTTTTTGTTAGTTTGGTTTTGATGTTGTTGTGGATTTGGTGGTTTTGGTTTGGTTTGGTTTGATTTGCTGGGGGTTTTTGGAAAATGTGATCTGCACATGCCAGGCAAAGAAAGCACTAAATTTTAGTATTTTATTTGCCATGTTCCAGCTATCAGACATCAACCTGCCAGGAGTAATCTTATTCTCTCTGGGTTTTTGTCTGAGCACTGAGCTTCATACTTTGCCAGCTAAGTTTTTCTCAAATTTATTCTTCTGCTGTTCTCAGTCTTAACTGAGCTACTGACAGAAGTCTTCACTGGTTATTTTCTAATGTCATGTTTTCATTAATTCTCTCTTGCATTCTTGCAAGCAGGCTGACAAGAATGCATAGATCAGAAAGCCTGCTAGTATAACCTTTGAATTATCAAATCCCACAGTCTCATTCCTTCATGGATTTTCCAATTGCAGTGAAATGAAAAAAATAATCCAGTTATTAACTTACTCAATTTTTAAATTGGTATTAAAAGAGAATAGGTAACAACATCCTGTTTAAATATTTTATGCATATGCAGTTTCCAGAATCACTGAGGAGAAATTAATGGTTTTTCTGGTACTACACAAAACAGAAACAGAGGAAAAGAGGTGTTGAAAGCAATTTTCTTTTTCTTTATCAATAATAATTGGTCAGAGTTACTTACATTTTTGTCATTTTTGCTCTTTTAAATAAAAAGACTCTTGGGTAACAGTCAATGTCAATTGTTCGTGAATTTTGCATGACAAATTTTGGTGGAAATATTCTTTCCTTCAAGATTTGTGGGTGGAGATCTCAGACTATTGTCATTATCAGACAAATCACGTGCTTACTGCAGTCACTCACTTCCATTGCTGCTTGATGTCAGAAAGAGCGCACTCAAATCTTTCCAAAAGAGCAGGTGAAAGTCAGTTTCATGTTCAGTGGATTTGGGCAAGATAAGAGGAAAACAGCTCAAAGGATGGAAGCTGCAATTCTGCAAGGCCAGAGGGCAGGAGTAGGTGCAGCCTTAACTGAGCAGGACAGGAGGGTTGTGCACCTCAGCAGGGTGTAAGGGAGGCTGTTTAACACTCTCTTCTCTAACTAGGATCAGAAAGTGTTTGATTTTACTTTCAACTTCCTAGGGATTTTAATTACCAATGGAACCCAACATTTATTAATTTATTTCTTTGTTGGGGATATCCAGATGATAAAGAAACTGAAACTCGAGCTTAGTTAGTCTGCAAATTTGCAAATCTCTGTGCAGCATCTATTTCCCTTTTCCAGCACAGCAATTATGGGGAGCTAAAATCCCAGACATTTCTGTATCCCAAACTATATTCTTTTTTTTTTTCTGAACCCTTATTTACCATTCTATTATCCTAACACATTTCTCCCAACTCTTTAATTTCCTGTTTTGCCCATCCTCCTAACCTGTTTCTTATGCTGTAAATCACTGATGACAGAAACAAGCCCTGTACAGAGCAAGGTCCTGGAAATGCTTGATTTTCTGCAGAAATCACTAAGGGAAAAATGTTGACATGTCAGCTGGAAAGCTTCCTCCCGTGCAAGGCAAACATTTTTGTGCAGGTTTGCTTTTATGTGCATGTTCCTCGCTGTTGAACTTGGAACAGGGCTGGTTTGAGCCTCAATCTACATAGCTGGTGAGTTGTGTGAACTATCTGTGAATTACAGCTTGGTTACCTCTGCACAGAAAATTTTCAGGGAAATCTTCTAAAATTTTCGTGATTACCTGAAACAAACACTTTTGTTTCTTTACCATCATTTCTGCAGCTTGTCCTACCAGCTGAGCAGCCCTCCTCAAATTAAACTGGAGTAATCAGGATTTTTTTTCTCCTTTTCTTTCCTTTTTGTTTTTGTTTTCAGAGCATTTATTTTGTCATTAAAGAGACCACATTTTCCTTTTTTTTTTTTTTTTCCCTAAGATATCTTCAGGCTGTTTCCTGAGTATTCATTGGTCATCTGAGGTATTAAGGCTTTAAGCCTAAACAACATGGACAGTGAGAATGGAACGGGGATATTTGTTTATTTTAAAATTGCAAATTTCATTATTCTTCAGAAATACCTTATCAGGAAGAATTTTATCATGAAAAATGTTGTTAAGCATCTCAGCTGCCTAGGGAAGTGGAGCAGTCACCTGGAGATGTTCAAGAAAGAGCTGGACATGACACTGGGTGTCTCAGGTGGTGACCAGTCAAGGGTTGGACTCGATTATCTTGGAGGTAAATTCCAACCCTAATGATTCTGTAATTAACAGAGTTTCTTTAGGTGAATAGCAGTGTGTATGTTGGAAAAAAAATTTTATCTATGTGCGAAATTTTTGAATTCATAATTCAAATTAATTGTAGAATTAATTAATTAGAGAAAAAGAAATGTTGTGGAACCTTTTATTACTTCATGGAAGCAGCTGTGTCACACATTTGCACATGCAATTATGTCTTCAAGTGTTCCTGCTTCATAACCTTTTCAGCAGACTGGGGGCTAATTAATTCTTAAGGAATAATTCTCTGATCATGGTTGAAGGTGATCTGTCTTTTTTGTACTTCAGATTGACTTGTGGTATTATGAAACACTGTATCTGGTTCTTAACAGTCATGTCATACTGCATTAAGTCATACAATACTACCCTGAAAAGATTGATGCAATTATTTATCTCTTGTCATATCTTGATGTGTCAGTCAAGGAAGTAGAGCATATACAGATGGATCTTATCTGTAAAAATGGCTTGTATATGTGGAGTTTTAAGGAAAAAAAATCATGAAAACATCAGAACTTGAGAAAAACTGCTTTTATAGTAAGAATAATTATTAGAATTATCTTTTAGATTACCTTATCTTTGATAAGATATGATATTTTTTTAAAATCAGAATAGACAGATTTTTAAAAATCAGAATAGGACAAATAAAGAATCCTTGCTGTAGAAAGAACTGTTAGAGATCCATTTTGAGCAATACGAAACAGAAATCTTCATAGTAACCTTTGAGGACCTTTTGGAGTCTAACTTCTTAAAATTGTAGAATTAAATCTAGTTTGTGGGGAATATTCTAGCTAAAGCTGTCTTTTGGTATATTTCTTCTTGTTTGGTATTGCTGGTACCAAATAAAAAAATATTCACAAAGAAATTGAGGGAAAAATCTGAAATCTTTCTTTTAAACTTTCCTCTATAAGATAGGCAGTAGACAAAGTTATCTGAGCACAGAACAATTAGGAATTGCCTGTTAGGTCCTAGCTACTTTAAATGTATAAAATTCCATTTTCTGTTGGTAGATAATAAACTTGAGACCCATTTTCATGAGTAATCAACTGTTTCTTCAATGTTCCTAAGTATGTGAGCAATAAACACCAAAGGCATTTTTGGCAAGTATAGTTGGCATCTGTGGATTTGTGTTTGGCTCCTGAGCTGAAAGATTTTAGGGTAAGTATTCAGTCATGTAGGTTCTGTACAATGTTTGATGGTGTCCATGACTTCCAGCTCCTTTAAGAGATTTTGAGATCACAAGAAGTAACAACTGCTCCATGCAAGCATGTAAAACTGTATTTTATATAAAAATAACTGTAAGACACTAAAGATAAAATTAGCTACTAACTTTAAAGACATGTCCTAGATATTTTAAAGGTATTTCTTGGGATGATGTCTTATTTCCATGTTCTAAATCCATTTCTTCTAGTTATATTTTATATTTTCTGTCATTGCAGCATTTCTTAGAGAATAGTAACAGCTGCTTGTGTTCAAGTTAAACACATTTTCAATTTTATATTTTTAGCAGATATTCTGAAGACAGTAGTTGCTGAAGGCAGTGATGTTGATGGATCTCCTGGTTAATGTGCCAATCTACTAATTAATTTAACTACTTCATAGTAATTTAGAAGGAGCTGGTTATAAATTACTTATATTACAGATAAAAAATATTGGAATTATTAGGAGGAGACTCTGCCCAGGATTTGAGTCCTGTGCATGAAAACAAACTACGATTTATAATAAAAGGGGAATTTGCACATTAGAGGGTATTAATTTTTATGTACTTCTATAAAATAATATGGCAACAGCATATTTTTCATATTTTCTGTCCCAGTTATTGTCCTGCCCTGGATTTTATTGATATCTAGTAATTAGAAGATCAACCCTGTTTCCACGTTTTATTTTTACATCAAATGTTAATCTATTTCTTTTGCTGGAAGAAACTTTAGAAACAAAGTTTTTAGAATATCTCAGCTACAGTAAGAAATGTGGTTTTAAAATACTTCTAGCTTTTTGATTTATCAATAAAAGTCACAGTGGTTGATTTCTTGAAGAAAAGGCACATGTTCATTTACATCTGCAGCTTTTAAATTTTCTCTGTCTACTATGGTCAGAAAATATTAAACAGACCAATACTATTCAATGGGGAAATAAACAATTTTTTTTAAAATGATTAATTGAATTTATATCTCCCTGGGGCAGTTACAGAGTTAGATGTACATTTGTCCCATATCAAGACTTTAGGACGACCAATGCATGGAGATTTTCTTAATGCCATAAAATCAAGATGCCTTCAAGAGACACAGGGGCCAGTAGATAATAATGAGATCAAAGGCCAAACAAAGTAATAAATATTAAATTAAACTGACACAGAACCAAATATATAAGTGGAAGTATAGTCTATATTCACCCGCTTCTTCAGAAATCAATTGCAATAGGTGGGCAGCAATATAGGAACTTCTCTGTGTAGCAGAGGTTGGATGGAGCTTTTTTTCAACATTAGAACGAGGACATTAAAAATAAGTATCTTTTAAAATTGCCATAAAAGCATTACTACTTTATTCTGACTTTCTTATAATGGGCCTTTATTTTTTCACAAAATAAACATATAAGTCTTAATAACTTTTTTTACCACATACTGTGACACATCTAGTTTCTAATAGCAAAAACTAAAAGTGATTATCTTTATGTGATTTAATGTTTCCCTTTGTTTACTTGGTATGACTTTGATAATGGAGTTTATAAACTCCGTTGTCTCTTGAGATTCCTACTAGGAAAATCTTATTGCCAGATAACTAACTCTTATATTCTACCCTAAAAGCTGTTATGTGATCTATGGTTTGTGGGTTTCTTGTAGCGTTTCTTTGTCTTTTTTGTTTGGTTGGTTTGGTTTGGTTTTTTTGTTTGTTTCTTTTTTTAAACAAAGATCTCCAAAAACTTGATTTTGTAATTCTATTAAGTGCAACTGAGTTGCACTTTCCTGAAATTTACCTCAAGAGAGGCAACATTTCATAGCTCCCTCAGTTTATCTTTTTTCACTTTGTACTCAAATAAAAATATGTCACAGAAGTAAATAATAACTAATGCTCATCCAGGAATTTTAAAGTTGGTTTGCGTTGATTTGGGTTGTGTAGTTTATTTTTAATACTTCTATAGCATAATTAGGTCCATTTTAGTCTTCATTTTGATGACAGAAGAGCCCAAGTTGTGTATGGAAAACTGATGTTTAATAGCTTGAAGAAAATTCCCCTACTATCTTTGCTACTCTTCCTTGGAAGGCCTTTTGCCAAATTCAGGAACAAAAAATAAAAAATGTAAATATTTATGTACTAAGAAGAATAGCAAACAAAGCCAAGGGGTGTCACAGTCTGGTCATAAAAGCCCAACTAATAAAAATGGTGTAAATATTAGAAAATTTTGTGTTTTGTGGATAAGCACAACAATTTAGGTTGTGTAGTTATAGGAGCAAAGGTGAAATAACTGGAAAATAAGGAAAAAAGTCTTAACCCTTGCAGTATGTCCTTATAGCTCATTAATGCCAATTAGTCTTCAGTTTAATATCTGATCACTTAAATGGAAGGCAATTTATAATTGTAATTACAATTTGTAAATTTATAATTTGTAATTGTAAATTGTAATTTACTTGATTATGAAGGAAATATCTTGGAACAAAGGGAGTACTGTTACATATTTGACCACTTACTGTTCTTATATAACTTGTTTCAGTGACCACATAATTGAAATTTAAAGCAGGATTGTGCCATTCTAACTGGCATTAAAATATTATTTGATTCTGTACAGCTTAAAGCTTCAAATATCTGAACTTCAAAGGGTGACAATGATTTTATTAAGTCTTGCAAACTAATTTTCCTATTCTAAGTCAAGTACACCAGAATATTGTTTCCTCACCTCTCTGACATTAACAGTTGCATTAGCTAGTTGCTTGTTTGAAGCTGCTGTGAGAGAGCCTTTGCAAAAAAAAAGAGGGGCAGTAAAATATCTGCTGTTTTCAATTTCAAGCTACTTGCCATTCTAATATATGTGGAATATTAACTTTTCTCTGCTAGTGTGAGAAAAAAGAATTAACAGAAGATAATTCTGCGGTATACATACTGTAACAATTGCAATAACTCCATTTTGAAATTACTTTGGATGAATTTTTTTATATTACTCTGAATTCGAAAGAACAAATTCAGCCTCTTTCTAAAGTAAAAAATTCTGCTTGGGAGACTGCAATATATATATGACCAAACCTATATATGATACATGTATTATCATATTATATTCTCCCTATGAACAATTCAGACTTCAGCAATAACTAAACTGTGATTGTAAAGCATGAGTGTTTGGTCCTTTTCGCTTTTAAATTTCCTTATCAAAAAAATCTCTGTTTCTATCTTAAGTAATCTATTTGTACTCCAATCCATTGGATTTTTCTCTATAAATTTGGAACCTGCTTGCATTTTCAAACTCAAAGATTTGTAAAATGTCACTTATTAAAAGCTATATAAGATGCGAAGTGGCAAAATACACAATTTCTCAAGTTTCTTTCTTTCTTTCTTTTCTTCCTTTTTTTTTTTGTCCTTTCCCCTAATTTTTACTTCTATTTAACATTTAGGCATAGAAGCCCATCACAATTTTTTGGTACTATCAGCATTAGGTTGAGGAAATAGACAATTGTATGGTAGCTCTGAATGCTCACAACCCTTTTTCGAGGAAACCTACTCAGTGAGTGGAATAAAGAGGCAACAAGTAGGTGAAGATACACAAGAATTGCCTGTAGGCTTTGAATATGTTTTTAGAATATATTCTTACATTTTAATGTGATCTGACTAAAATACTAGTGAGTTTGTCTCCTGTACTGTGTTAAATTTAGCCTGAAAACTTCCTACTAAGATCAGGAAGCCATATGGTCTTGTTAGTATTTAAATAAGAGACTTCCCAAGAAAACTCTGATGCGGCAGCATAAGGCTGTTCAGCTTCATTCCCTTCTGTTTTTTTTCTCAAATTAATCCTTGTTTTGAACAAAGGTACTGGCAGTACTTCCTACAATAACATTTCAATGGAGTTTCAAATAATTTGAGATTTAGACCTGTAACAGAGTAATTTGTAAGGTCAGTGTTATTTCTCTTACTGAGCAGTGACTGATTTTAATGGAATGGTGGTGTTTCCTTGATCTGGTGAATTTTTGTTTGTTTGTTAATGACCTTAAATCCATGTTGATCATTGTAATGCACAGGTTTTGATGGAGGGTTTATCTTTTAGTCAGTGTTCTTTGACAAAATGTTTGTCTGAACATCATGGAGAGGAGACAATAGAATGGATGAAAACTAGCATGAATTAGGTAGAAATTATTGTAATAATTTTTTATACAGTTGGGTAAAATATATTTATATATGTATTTTACAGCTATCTTTGGTAAAATATTAATAACATTCTATTAATATTTTTAAAATAAAATCTGGCCTCAGCAGAATCCTGATTGTTGACAGATTCCATATTTGCTAGCACAGTTTATAGTACTTTTCAAAACACTATAATAAAATGGACAAACCAAATCAAAAAGACCATAAATTATGGGGAGGGGCAGCGAAAAAGGAGGCAGTGGTACATGTAAAATCTGTATTTATTTCTGTCTTCTTTTGCTGATGTCTGCTAATGACAGACTGATTTGGATGATGCTTGGCTTTGAGAATTTGGAAGTTGGCAT
>VXBU01003645.1:13646-32289 GCA_013400315.1 Bombycilla garrulus
GTGTCAAACCATGACATTCTTGGTTCCCTGACCGGGAATCAAAATTTGGTAAATAAACCCATGACACAGACTGATTTGGATGATGCTTGGCTTTGAGAATTTGGAAGTTGGCATTAGGTGTTGCACTTTTTGGCCTAAGCATCATCGGTGATACCAAAAAAGAGACTGGGTACCTGTTTACAATAAAACCAAGGCCCCTAACTCCTGTAGATTTAAGACTCCTTCGAAATGTAGCTGACAATTTTGCTTTTTCAATAAATACAGAGATATTCAAAGAACTGGGTTTGTTTTTTTGTTTTTAAGACTGTTAAAAAAATATCTCTTAATGGGAAAATCATAACTAGAAATTATCAAAGAAATATTAGGATTATATAAGTGCTTAATATTTTGCATTTTAGAAACCACCAGTTATTTCAATCAAACATTAATGATTTCAGGGCTTGGAAAGAAAGCTGAAGGAGCTGTTTTGATCCTCCAGTTTAAAGATTTCAGATTACTGTATGCTGATGACATTAAATATCTTAATCCTGTCTTAAAATAGAAATGTATTTTTCAACTACATTATAATTAGATTAAGTGAGGCTGCTTTGTTTTCTCTGCCAATTTCCAATGTAAAGGAAAGGTATTAACTATGATCTGTAAGATTTATATGGAATATTTGCACACTGTGCGACAAATTGAAAAATCACTGGATTTCTAAGAGATCCATCTAAATGAGTAAGTGATTCAGCTTCTGAACTGGGTAAGGCGATTGATCTATTTTTTCAAAGATCAAACTTTCAAATTATCTGCCTCAGCTCTATTATCTATAGGAGGTTGGATTCTTCTACACTTTATGAATAGAGGTTTACAAATCATAAAAGCTTCTCTAAGTTTGCTTTTATCTCCTACTACACATGCTGTTTGCTACCTGTTGACTATATCCCCCATTATTTAATTTATTGCAGGTGTTTTTAAAACAGCTTTAAAGGGAAGGGGATATTATCTTTATGATTCCTTTGGAGGGGTGAAAAACAGAAGAAAAGGAAAGTAGCTGGAGGCAGTACCAATACAAGGAACAGAGGAAAGAAATGACAGGAAAAAATATGCTCAGTTTTCTTCACGTTTTGTCAGAGGTTTTCTATTTTTCTCTATAATACTGAAGTACATATGCTGATCTAAATCTTTGTCTTACCCTCCTCTGTTTTAGTCTTGTTGGTTATCTTGTTTACTCGTGTATTTTGATTATTTGTGTATCTCTAGCTTTGTAGGAGACAAAGATGGCTGCAAGGTGACTACAGTAGAGGCAACTCCTGGACAAGGTCTGGACCGACCACATGAAATCAGCTACACAGACACCAAGGTGATTGGAAATGGATCTTTTGGTATTAAATATCAAGCCAAACTCTGTGATTCAGGAGAGCTTGATTAATTTGCCATTTAGATTATTGCTAACACAAAATTTGCTCATTTTATTGAGCAATAAAATGTAATGCACAAAGAAGCCAAGTACTTATCCCTACACATCAAGTAAGTGGTGTTAAACACAAGTCTTGTTTGCATTACCAAAATGAACATTTTCCCATATTTTTCCTATAACTGTAAGAACTGTGTTCTGCCTGTGAGCTGTGCTTTGAGCTATGAGTATCGTGAAGGGTCTGGAGGTGAAGCTGCGTGAGGAGCAGCTGAGGGCACTTGGTCTGTTCAGTCTGGAGCGGGGGAGACTGAGGGGAGACCTGACTGCAGTTACAATTTCATCGTGAGGGGAAGAGGAGAGGCTGCCCACCCTGATGCTTGCTTATTCCCCATGCTCAGCAGAACAGGAGAAAGGATTAAGATGGAAAAGCTTGTGGGCAGAGACAAAGAGGAGATCACTGCCAAGTTCTCACCACGAGTAAAACAGACTCATCTTGGGGAAAATTAATTTAATTTATTGCCAATTAAATTAGATTTAGATGGTGAGAAACAAAGACAAAACCTAAAACAACTTTCAGTTGGTCTTCTTCCCAAGACCAACTTCAGTCCCTCATTTCCAACTTTTCTAGCTCCTTCCCTTGAGTGGTGCAGGGGGATGGGTAATGAGTGGGTTGTGGTCAGGTTATAAGAGGTTTTCTTTGCTCTTCTTTGTTCTTCAGATGTTTCCCCTGATCTAGCAAAAGTCCTCCCCATGGGACAGATTCCCTCAGGACATAGCCACCTATTCCTGCATGGTGCCCTGCACAGGCTCCATCATTGAGCTCTCTGTGTCGCACTGCAATTCCTGCTCCTCCTTGGTCTCTCCAGGGGCTGTGGAGGGAACTTTGTTCTGGATCCTGGACTACCACTCTTCTTCCTCTTTCTCTCACCTCTTTATTTTTTTATTTTTTTCCTTCACAACAAGCAAATAATTTCATTAGTTTCTTTCAATGATTTCATGATAAATTAGGAAAAAAAAAATTAAATTCATCTTCCCATAAAAGGAAATAATTCTGGAATCTTTCTCCCATGATATAGCTGTATGGTCTTTGGAAACTGAAAATACATAAAATCATAAATAATATAGTAACACAATCAAGTGAAAATAATTTAAAATTTATTTAGATTAGTCATTTATTTAAGGATCCAGTCATTTTTGGCACCGTTGTTAGCTCTATGAAGAAATTTGCTGAAATTATTTTGCTCACAGAGCGCTGGCAGGTGAAAAAGTGAAGCCTTGTCTATCAAATTTGACATTTCATGCAATTACTCTTTTAAATGCCATCTTTCCATAAAAAGAATTTCCCAATTTTTTTGTTTGTACTGCGTCTAAATCGTTTTTGAAAGGCATCCTATGATCTTGTCTAATTTTTGCAAGGGTGATTGGCAGGGAGGCCAGGATATGCCCCCAGTGGTCACTGACCTCCATGTGACTGATGAGGATTGTCAAGTCAGCAGCTGCCAGCAGAGAGTTGTCTTGGAAAGACTTGGAACACAAACATCAACTTAGCTTCAGTGTTTTGTTTCTTTGGGGTGTCCTCTCCTGCCCTCCTTTGGCCCCTCCCAGGAGAAAGATGTTGGGTACTGTCTCTCCAGCTGACTCTTGCCAAATGAAGTGCACATTTCAGAAGTCTCTACAATTTTCTGAGATTAATATTCCATCTATTCTTTCTCAAGTCAGCCATGTAAGTAGGAAGTCTAACACAGTATTTCATGAAATCATGTGCATGAGGTTCATTTTCTATTCGATTAGTCTTTTTCCCAGTTTTGAGCAGTCTGAATTGTAAGTCTGTATAAGCAACAATATTTGTCAAATTCTTTCTTTATACATTCTCACAATCATTACTAGAATCAAAATAAAGCAAAAGGAAAACAAATAACCCTTAAAATGGTGAGTAAGTAGGTTATCCTAATTTACTGATGTTTACTCAATCACTGCCTCTAATATTTAAACTTAGAACTAGTTTATATATCTAAAAAATTATAAAATTGTAGTGTGTCTGCCATTGATTTATATCTTTCTAAATTATTAAATGCTCTAAAAATTTAAATTATTTTTCATTTGGTGGTGTTACCATAAGTTTTATGTATTTAATCTTGAAATAACTTAATTATATTCCTCTTTAAATATTAAATTGAATAAGAATGAACAATAGTAAACAGTGAAAAATCATCATTGGGTATGAAAAAAAGGAAGTAAAAAGTATAATAATCTCTCAGTCTATGTTTAGATGTAGTGGACCTTTAAAAGAAAAAAAATTACGAAAAGGACTTGAGATAATTTTAAGCTTCAGGCTGAGATTTTTAGCAGCCACAGGTCCTCTGCCCACATTAATTACTTTGCTAATGTCAACTCCTGTGTTTGCCTTTGGATCTTTGAATGATATTCCACAAGGCATTTTTCTTTTTTCCTCTATGTTTGCAAGTGGCAATAGAACTCTTCAGAAAACTACATAGCATCCTCATGTACAAAGATCTTTGGCTGCCTTTACAGATTTCCCACTTGCAGTATCTGACACAGTAAAACTGTGGTGAGTTTGGGAGATCCTTTTCAAAACAAAATACGTACCTGTCAGAACATAAATACAGAGGAAAACTGTTGAAACAACATCAATCAAAAAAGTGTGTGGGCTTTTCACATTTTACTTTTTTTGACTTCCACAATAGGGAATTTCTTTTTGTATTTAAACTTAGTGCCTTTGCTCTTCTTTCTAACTAATTAACTTGCATATTTTAAGTTTCCTCACTAATAAAAGTCTGTTACCGATTTTGACACCAAGCTACTGGACCTACTTATTCTGCTGCTATGCTCTCTGCCTTGATTGTATTCTGGAATACCTGAGAATAGGAAAACATTTCCCAAAATGTGCTGTTTATTAAAAAGTGCAGAACAAATCACATATTTTGTTACATGTGCCTAATGTGATTCAAATCTATGGAGATTCAAATCACTGAAATGCTAAAATGGCATGCATGATAATGGAGGAATTTACAATAATGTATCCATTGGAAACTAGTAGGAAGTAAACAAAGTTTTAAAATATCTGCTCACGTTACTTTGTTCACATGATAGCATTGTATATTGTATGGGAAAAAGACAGAGCAATTTATGTTCTTATATTTAAGCAAATATCTTTATTATAGACAAAAAAAACCCATATTTTCAACCTTAAACATAGGGGCTTCTTTTAATCCTTTTTTAAAAGAGATAACTAATTTTAGTAAATATTATTACAGTGAAATTGTAATGTAAGGTATTTTTCTGCTTGTATTAGAAAATGAAAATGATCCTTATCCTAAACAGAAACAAACCATAATTCTGGGGGGAAAACCATGTACTATATGTCAGCATTCAAAATAAATGTGCAGAGCTTCCAAATCTGTAGTGCTGTGTGGCAAACACTTTTAGAATATTAGCTTCCAACTTCCCACAGTCTGATTCATTGCCTTAATTTCAGCTTTAAACTCAATGCTGGAAGTGTTCAGATCCTTTTCTCGCAGGAGTTTTCAAAAGTATTAATTAAAATATAATAAAATAAAGTGAGCGGTTGAATGGTTTTCAGAGCTACTTTGAATTTTCCTCCAGAGAGAAGCCTGGCAGGGTGCACACGCCGCGTTCCAGGGAAGCAGCAGCAATGGAGGGCAGCTCTGCAGACCATGCTCATTCATTTAGCTCCAGGAAGCCATACATCACAAGCTGTGTGCTGGAGACATTTGCCAGAATGATGATTGCTTCTTCTGAGGCGAGGGAGTCCAAATCACTTCAAAAACTTTTCACGAAAAAATGCAGCACTGTGGGTTTTAAACCCAGGAGGCCACACTCTGCACTATGATAGCTAGTCCCCAGTGGTGGGGAACACTTGAAAAAGTGGCAGCTTTCTCTGGAATCAGGAATTTAGGACGTTCAAAACTGCATCACATCTCAAAAAAGGTTATATATTCTGGTTTCTATTGGCATATTTCTGTGGAAAGCAAGAAAATGATGATTTACTTAACCCAAGTAAGGGTCTGGCCTGCTATTGCAGGACTCATTCAAGAAACTAGATTTTATCAAAAGTTATAGTAACAAAGAGTTATATTCCTCAGATCAAAAATTGAAATTCCTTAGATAACTGCTTCAAACATGACATGGAAAGCTGTACCTCATGGATATAAGGATAAAGCTAACTCATTATCTTGTTTCTCGATATTCATTGCAGAGGCTCAAGAAAGTAAATCAATATATACTATGAGATTTTAATTACATTTTTATTTGGAAATTATTCCAATTTTATACAAGACTCAGGGTTAAGATTCTATCAAAAACATCTCTGAAAGATCAAAATAAAAATAGTAGAAATTAGTATTTTCTGGTTTTAATAGAAAGAGACTAGAAAAGGGAAAAGATGGTCAAAAAGGTTTAGGGAAACTTTTTTAACATTCCTCAATAAACCTGTCTTGTTCTTTTTTGAACGCATTTATGCTTCTAATTTTTACATCTTATGATAATAGGTCCAATGTTTACCTAGGCGGTGCCTGGGGAAAAATTTTCTTCTGGCTGGTAGCTTAGAATTACTGCCTGATTGTTTAACTGGGTGTTCTTTGCTCCTTGCCTTGGGAGCGGGTTCATTAGAAATAATTGCATACAGTTCTTCATAGCAAATGTGACTTTCTCTGCGGAAAAAGTCAAATTTTGGACATGTACAGGATTTCTTTCCAAAAGATTTTCAGATTTTTTTTCTTGGATGCTCTATTCAATTTCCACTTGTCCCTAAATTATTTTTTGGAACAACAGAGTAAAATGTGAATTTTCTCTAAGAAGACCAAGTGCCTATGTTTTTTTCCACTAGGTTGAATTTTGTTATTTTTCCTTTTAGGCTGAGATGTCCCTGTCTCCATTATTGCCCAGAAAATCTCACTAATGGCATGCATTAAACTATTGACTTGGAGAATATTTCACGTGAGTATGTGATACGTTGACAATGATTCTTTTATCCTATATGCTTAATTTTTCTCCTTTTAAGTTTTATTCCCTGTGAAGCAGACTGGTCATTTCTCCCTTGAGGTGTTAAAGCATAATAATTTTTGTTATAGTTCTGTTTTATTTTGGATAAAACTCTGAAGAAAAACAAGAGGTCCTTCAGCAAGGGTATCTCAGGAAACAAAGAGGTGTTAAAAAACATTTGATATGTATACAGATGTATTTCAGCAGAGAATTACAGTTTTGATAAGTTTTTGTTATATTTTGCTTTGGTTTCTTTTTGAAGATACTGAGTTTCACTTCAGCTCAAGAATAGGCCCTGAATACAAAAACAGCTCTTTTTGTCTAGGAAGTAAGGTGCCTATAAAAGCTCAGACAGACAGAGGATAATGTTAGATTTTTTTTTTTTTTCATTGCATAGAAACTGTAACCTAAGCCAATCTTTTGTCTTTCCTTTTTTCTATTATCCTTACAGAAACACAGTTATATACGAGTTGCTTTTCAGCTCTATCTTCAACAGTAGGTATTCTTTTAAAAAAAGGGGTTTTTTAATTTATATAACTTAGGAATTAATTCTAATTTTTTCTTAATACTTCTATTACTTTCTTTTAGAAGCTTAGATTTACTTTAGATAAACTAAATCTTCTAAGACTCTGGAGCAAGACAGACCAACCTAAAAATATAACTAGCATTTTGCCTTGATTTTTTTTCTAACAGTTTCAAAAAGAAACAATATATAACCTGGGGAAGTTATCCATGTGCTGAATTGCTTTAGGAGATTCTCTTTTATCACTTAAAGTGCTCAGTGAATTTTACTTCATGCTGCAGTTAAGGACTGTAGCACAGGGTTCTGAGTCATCTTTGAAGATATTTTCTCATTTTCTGTCTCATGAAGGGAGGAATTACTCTTTTTTTGACCCTTCTTGGTATGTTTAAAGCTCAGTCATAGAAGAGTTTGCAGAGGGTGTTTTGTTTTGTTTTTTGAAGTGGGGAAGTAACAATGTTAGTAGTGCTATCAAAAAAAACCTGGTGCTTTCGTGACATGCGCTATGTTGCAGTAAGTCAAATGGAAATTAGCATAATGGAAATATCTCAGTTTGGAGATGAGTGTGGAAGAAACCATGCTTCTAACAATGGAATGACATTTTCTTCCAGTCCTACCTATGTTTGACCTGACAGTATGGATACAAACCTTTAACATCCTACTTCTTTAACGGTTTAGGATAATTCACATATGACTTTCCTTTTAATGAGCTGAGATAAAACATTCATTTTTTCATCTTCTTGACCTTGTTTTTTGCAGACACCTTCCCCTTCCTTCCTCATTCTGATCTTCCTATTCTCAGAAAAACAAAGTCCCTTGGTGATAAAGTGCACAAAGATTATTTTCTACCTCTTCAATAGAAGTTGTTTTTCTGAAATGAGCTTTTCTTAGCCAGTGGCATCTGTAACTGACCCTTCATCCTGCTTTCAGCTATTGATTTCTGGGAGGGGATCTTATCAATGCCTACAAATATCTTAAGGGCAGGTGTCAAAAGGATGGGTCCACATTTTTTCAGGGATGCCCAGTGACTGGACAAGGGGCAGCAGGCACAAACTTAACCACAGGAAATTCCATCAAAATATGAGGAAAACGTCTTTACTTAGAGGGTGACATAGCACTAGAACAGGATGCCCAGAACCTTCACTGAGGATATTCCAAACCTGACTGGTCGCACGCCTGTGCAACCTGCTCTAGATCAACTTGCTCCAGTAGGGGGAATGGACTAGGTGGTCTCCAGAGTTTCCTTCCAACCCCAAATATTCTGTGACAATATGTAGATTTATTTATTTATTTACATATTTAAATTATTAAATTGCTTTTATCTCAACTTACAAAATTTTGTCACTTTTACCCTTGCAATTTCCTTTTCCCCATCTGCTGAGGGAAGGAGTGAGCGAGTGGCTGTGTGGGGCTTAGTTGCTGTCCGAGGTTAAGCCACAACAGAAACCATAGATCATGAAGATCTTTGGAAAGGGAAGATTTAGTTGCAAGAATGGAAAAAAAACCTTGTGGGTAGAAGATGAGAATGCAAGTGATAGATGAGGTGATAAAGCAGGGCACAGGAGAGATTAACAGGTTTAGTGCTCTTCAATAGATAGCAAATTCTTAAAATGTCTCCATTTCTTGTCAAAACAAACCCTAAACTCCTAACAGTCTTTTTCAGTTGGCAACATTAAGTCTTCTCATTAATGTGGTTAAAAAGTAAATTGAAATAAGAAAAAAAATAAAGAAGATTAAAAAGAAAGATTTGGTCACTCAAAAATTTCTATATTTGTCTTCATAATTTAACCATTGCTTCTTCCATTTATTTCTTGGCCTCACACTCTCAAAAATGCAGCTGTTTGACAGTTATTAGTAAATCTTGATGTAAGGACACTACACATTTCCAAAATATTTTATTTTCTCATTTTGCTCACAAAGATTTACCATTTACAGCTGTTCTTACACTTCCCCAGAGCATAATGAAGAAAAACCTGACAATGACATACTCAGGAACAGATTGGCACAAGGGCAAAGTCCTTGTGTCAACTCTCTGCTAATTAGATAATGTACACTAGAGGTTAAATTTAGACTATCCATTTGCATCATTATTTCAGATTTAATAATACAGTCACTGTGTCTCATAGCTTCTTCGAAAGCAATTATATTGACAATTATTAGGAGATGTTTTAAATAATTCAGGACATCATATTGCAAAATAAATCCATTAACACAAAAGCCCTAGGGCAGAAAGCCTGGCTCTCGAGAAGTCATGAACAAAACACTTTTCTTGAAAACCAAGTTTCCTGCCATATATCTCTTCATAAAACCGGCCAAAACAGCTTACAAAATGTGTAACGCATTTCTTACATTGTAACTCCTATACTTAACAATTACCTAATGCAAATAAGGGAACTGAGATTCCTTTAACTAAAAATAACAGAAATGTTGTCTTGAAAAATGTGAGGTAAATTTGACAGTTTTACCATAACAAGCCTGAAGACTCAGCAAACAGGGGAGAAGGGCAGAAGGAGGCCTGGGTTGCCCTCAGAACAGAGACATTGAGTGCGCTGGGAGCAGAGACCTCAGTCTGCTCCACAATATTCAGTATAGAGTGGCAGTTTCCTGGATATATGTGGAGAGATCATTTAAATATTTTTTCAAGTTGCTTTAGGCTGTTGATTTTTAAATCTTCAGATAAAGATAATGAAGCTCAGGGGGATAAGCAGCACCTGAAAAGCAACCCCCTGCCTACTGCATAGTCTTCTTTCAAAGCATTTTGTGCGGTGATTGTGTCAGGCTGTATTTAGTCCATAATTTGTAAGGATTCTGGGTAAAACAGTATAGCTGTGTACAATACATTACACAAGAAAACTACTCTAAGTGGAATCTGGTTTGCCAATAATAATGATTGTTTACATGTTTTAGGAAGATTTATTCTGTACAATAAGGTTAAATTATGCACACAAAATATGTTTTAATTGTTTGAAAAATTGTCTGATTAATGTAATAGCCAAGGCTTAATGATATGTATAAGATGCACAGTTGTTTCCATGATGCCTGCAAAATCTTTGTAGCCAAAATATTATCATATGCTTTTCTTTCCTTTCCAATTTTTATGAATAAGCTTGTGCTGTTGCAATCCATCTGTGCCTCTTGGATCCTGTCCAAAGGCTTTCCATGCTCCATTGCCAATACCTATATGTCCTATCATAGAATTAAGTGGACACATACAGATACCTATAAATATGTGGCATTCTTCCATTAAAATTATATATTGGAGAGATAAATCATCAAAGACTGGCAAGGCATGGTTTCTAAAAAAATACAAACCAATCCACTAAAAAAAGTTGTCCTTTTAAGTATGAAAAAAATTGGTACAGTGCTTTCTAGAGAGATATTAAAAAGGTTGACTTTGCTACAATTTGTCAATTTCGTATTGTCAAAAGGAGATGAGACGTTCTTAGCAATTCTGATCAAGAATGATTAATTTAGTAGTATTTAATTGTACATTTAGCATAGAGTTGCTAATTGGATTATGTGACTTTCTGAGCCTCAGAACCCATCATCAATTCTGCATGCTGAATGTTAAATATCAGATAAATCATTTGATTCTCTCTACCACAAAAAAAAAAAATTGGAAATTAATATTTTCAAATTGCATGTCACCAACAGTGTAAAAGAGATGTGTATCTTTGCTCATAACTGCTAATACTTAACATCTTGTAGCTGGCTGGACTTTTTTCAGCATATTTCCAGACAGAGGGAGGACAAGAAGGTGTCTGAGTACTGCCAGGTGGATTTAGCAAAAGTTAATTGTGCCTGGACAATCCAGTTGCCTGCTTTGGTGAGACTGGCTTTGTGGACGAGGACACAGTGCAGGATGTTACGTGTTGCGGTGGATTGACCCTGGCAGGATGCTAGGCACCCACCAAAGCTGCTCTAACACTCACTTCTGCAGGTGGACAGAGGAGAGATAATAAGATAAAAGGCTTACAAGTTGAGAGGAGGAGAGAGATCACTCACCAAATACTCTCACGGGCAAAATAGAGTCAACCTGATGATACTGATTGACTTTATTACTAAAAAATCAGAGCAGAATAATAAGAAATAAATCTTAAAAACACCTTCTCCCCACCTCTACCTCCTTCCTGGGCTCTGCTTCCTCCCCTCAGCGGTGCAGGGAGATAGGAGTGGAGGTTCTGGCCAGCTCATCATCCATGGTTTCTGGTGCTGCGTGGAGAGCAGTCCTTCCCCTGCTCCATCTTGGGGTCCCTCCCATGGGGAACAGTTCTCCATGAGCTTCTCTAGTGTGAGTCCATCCTGCAGGCTGCAGTTCTTCATAAACCACTGCAAAGTGGGTGCCTTCGACAGAGTCAGTCCTTCAGGCACAGGCTGCTTCAGAGGAGTCCCCCATGGGGTCACAAGTCCTGCCAACAAAGCTGGCCCAGCATGGCCTCCTCCCTCCATCATCTGCAGGTCCCTTCCAGGAGCCTGTTCCAGCACAGGCTTCCCAGGGTGTCACCAGACTCCTCTCAGACATCCACCTGCTTTAGTTTGCACCTTTTCCTCAGGCTGCAGGTGGGTCCCTGCTCCTCCGTGGACTGCCATGTGCTACAGGACACAGCTGCCTCACCGTGGTCTCACCACAGGCTGGTGGGGAATCTCAGCTCCAGCACCTGGAGCAGTTCCTGCCCCTCCATCTGCCCTGCTGGGCTTTTCCTCTCACATATTCTCACTCTTCGCTTCTTTGGCCACAATTACATTTTTTTATTCCCTGAAATATGTTATCACAGGTTTGATGCTATCATTCCTGATTTGCTCAGTGGTGGGTCCATCCCAGAAACACGTGGCATTGGCTGTGCTGGACCTGAGGAAAGCCTCTGGCAGCTTCTCTGAGAAACCACCCCTGTAGCCCCACCTCTACCAAAACCTGGCCACACAAACCCAACACATATGTCTTGACTTTGTCCGCTTAGTCAAACAGAAAAGTCTCCCACAGCATTCTTACAGACAAATTGGAGTCATCAGATAAGCTGACAGTAAGGTGTGTGGAAAAGAGACTGGACTATCAGGTTTAAAGGGTCAAGTCACTGGCACAACATCCAACTGGCAGTTTGTGATGAGTAGTGTCCCTCAGATATTAATACAGGAGGCAAAATGCCCACTTAGCCAGTCTGTGAACAGAGCCAAATAGAGGTGGAGGACTTTCTGCGCCAAGGGTGTCCAGGAGGCTGGAGAAATGGGCTGAAGAAAACTCTGTGAAGCTGAACACAGCAAAGGTGAACTCTTGCAGCTGGGATGGACTAAGGTCGTATAACAATGGAATCAGGGTGCCAACACAGAACTGTGTTCAGTTTTGAGCTTCTCATTACAAGAAAGAAGTGGACATACTGGAACAAGACTTTTGGAGGACCACTAAAATTGCTATAGGGCTGGAGCACATGGCATATGCAGAGAGGCTAAAATAGTTGGATTTTTCCATTCTCAAGCAAAGACAAGGATGACCTGATTGCTGTATTAGTGTTGTGCAATGGAAAGAGACAAAATTAATTCAGAATTTTACTAGAAATTTCAACTCAATACAAGTAAAAACTTGGTCACTGTGGGTGTTTGTATTATCCAGAGAGATTATGAGACCTCTGACCTTTGAAATTTTTAAAATCTAACTTGTGATTGGACCAGACAACCTCAGGAAGGCCATTTTAGTTTTCACAGTTTTCAGTTTTCACAGCACATTCTGAGTTCTTCAAGCCCCTTTAGGCCCATTTTTTAGGCCCACTTATTCCCCTTAATGGTTCCTGGTTGTACCATTCTAGAAGGCAGAATCCAGAAATCTATGAAAACTCTTTTCCTCTAAGTGCAATTAACAATATGAAATACATAAGACAGCAAAAATTCTTAAGGTCAAACTTAATGCCTGTGTTCATCACACTTCTGACCTCAAAAAGTCTTCCTTACTTGGTAGGCAGCTATGAGGGCTTGCTCATTTAGTCTATTGCAATAGTTACAACTAAATGTTAAGAAACTTAGAAATTATAGATTACAGAAGGTTTACAGCGATTTTTTTAGCATATTTATTAAAATCTTTCTCAAGACTCCACTAGATGTCATTCATTGGTATTAGTATCTTACACACAATAGTTCTGAAAACCTGTATTCTTTACTCCTTTGTTATATTCAATCAGGAAATTTTGTTGGCAATGCGAAGAATTTTGGAGGCCACAATAATTAACACTTAGTTTGGCAAGAATGGTTTGTTCCATGTGTTGCTATTAAGTATTAAATGTTAATTCAAAATTATTGTGTACAAGTAGAAGAATTATAAAGAAAGGCCTCATAAAATCAGGCCTTGCTCTGCTAAAACTGTCAGCTGGCCTGTTACTTCTGAGTGCAGCTAGCTAACTTCCCATGTGAAAAATCATAGGAATGGAGGCAATTTAAACAACCTATTTTGAGGGTGAAAAACAAATACACCTGCAATAACAAAGGATTTGTCCCATGAGAATCAGTGAATAAAATATGTAAACTAACCAAAAATAGAGAGATTTGATAGACAAGTAAAATACCTTTTACTAACTAATAATGTGATTGGCAAGAGAGCTATTAACCAGATGGAGTTCAACACGAGGTCTGTGAAAACTGTATAACAGTGAGTTATGTGAATAAAGATTGGCTTTTCCTGCATGAAGAAAATGGAGGCCTGAGTTATTCACTGTGACACAAAACCAGGATTTAAGCAGTTCTATAAAGCCTAAACCTTTGTAACCTCTACATATAAAAACTTGCATTTTGTTTACAACCATGTAATTAGTATAACAGTCTAAACTAATTTTTAAAGAAAAAAAAATGTTCTAACTTTGGAGAAAAGAGAAATAAAGCAACCTTGTACTTTTTAAACATCTCTGTATTCTTACAAATATCTGAATCACTGGTCAAAAATCTATCGAAATTAACAGGATTTATCTATTGGTCTTTTTTCATTTAAAGTGTAATTAATCCAAATTAAACTTGATTCTGCAGAGATTTTTAAAGGAAATAAAGTATCTTACATTGCATTTAATCATAGGAGGATATGAGTTATACACACTTCACTATCACAAAGGCAAATAGGCATGTGCCACTAAATTTAGAGGACCTCAGTTTTTATTTCTCTGGACTCAAATATTCAATTTTGGTTGGAAAAAGAAGCTCTCACAACTTTCCCACAGATCTCAGAGGGTTAGCTTAAAAACATCAAAAAATGCTTTCATTTAAATTTGTGACCAGGGCTTATTCAACCCATGCTTGAAGAGTTGTTCATCCTTAGCCTCATAAGAATTTCTTGTTGGAACATTTTCTCGGTTGGTAGGCTTTAACAAATGAAAAATATCTTTATAACTTCAGGGAACATCATTTCATGGACTATGGAGGAAGAACCTACAAAGGACTGATATTTTTAAAGCAGATGAAAAACATTTAAGAAAGTTTTTTGTTTTGGTTTAGGGTTTTTTGTTGTTTTTGGGTTTTTTGATGGTTTTTTGTTTGTGTTTTTTTCACTTTAGTAATAGGAGGAAAAAAGTAAATTCCACATTCTTTCCATATCAAACTTTTTCTCCCTTATGAATAGGTGTCAAAATGAAACTGAATTTGGGGCTTTTCTCTCAAATAAATAGAGCTGAAAACTGACTGTGGTCACATTTGCAAATTGATTCACAAAAAACTCTGAACTAAATAAATTTTTTGGATGAGTTTAAGTGTGGGGGTGTGCACAGCTGGAACACAAGCTTTTACAGCTCATGTTACTCTTACACTGAGATGGACTTCTGCATGTGCAATAGAACCATGACCAACAAATGAGCTTGGCTGTCCTTCCATGGAAAAGATGTATGTTCTTAATTCTGTTGGGAAGATGGTAAATCACTTAGTTTAAATAGGTATACAATGATGAACATGACCTCAGAAATTAATGTTTTTCCTAACTAGATATTAATTATGTCAAGAGAGACTTTTCCATTAACAAAAATAGGTGCTGGACTTTGAGCCCTGAAGAAAGCATTGTATTTGATATAGGATTTATGCCCCTATAAATCTGGAAAACAGAAAGTGAATGTATATCATATGCATTTGAACAATAACTTCAAATAAAGCTTGAAGCATTACTTTATTTATTGCTGCTGATAAAGTGTTTCTGCAAGAAACTGGCATTTATTTGCATGATTCTTACCAGCATGAGCAAGTTCCAAAATTATGAATTAAAATTCATGTCAACCTGTATTCATGCATTGCAAAAGATTAAGGGGAAAACATATTCAAATTTGGCTAGACTAGGTCAAGTACTGAATTGAGAGTGTGTAATGTCATTTGCAATGCAAGTGATAAATAGGAATTGGACGCTAAAAGAACTCTTCAGTCAGTTATGGTTGCAAAATCTGTATTTGCATTTCTGATTTAGAATTGTCCATATTTGTTGGTATCTAAAATGGGGAAAAAACTGATCATTATGCCAGAAAGGATCTTGTCAAACCCTAGTTTGAATTTTCATGAATTTAATCTGAAGCGGTGTTTGATTTCTGTAATAAAACCTCTGATGAGGGCATTAACTTCTCAGTAATTGCAATGTGGGACTCAGTCTTCTGGGTTGCCTGCATTTTCTGCTCATGTCCACACTGGGACATTTCTCAGGCAGTGTGATGCCCACTCTACTTTCCCAACTTGCAGCTTGGAGCTTGATGAAGACATTGCATGATAAATGTGGCATCCCACCGGAGCTGGAGCTGAACATCAGATACAAAAATGTTCCTTTTCCTGAGCACCACTTCCATGACCCCTGTACTTATAGAAAAGGGAGAGTACATCATTCTCTTAAGCTTTGCAATCTCTGACTTTCTGTAGTCAATGGGCAACTGGTTTTGGGTCTTCAAGTCCATGTTAGAAAGACAAGCATGGCAGCCAGAGGAGTGACGGCAGGATTACTGATCCACAGTGAGTGTCAGAAATATATTAGCCTTTAGCTGTCTTTGTTTATTGCAATCTCCAAAAGTGTGTGGGAGTATTTGCTGCAATTTGAATATTTCAGAGTTCTCTGTGCGAGCAGCAGCAGCAGCAGCTCTCATTGCTTCCCATGAAACACCGTGGGCACAGTGCACCAGCTGTGTGACCGCAGTCACAGAGAGCGTCTGTCCTTCCTGAGAAACCCAGATCATCCTGTTCCTGACCATGGGTGTCTGTGTGCACTTCCTTTGGAAAAGTGCCACTTCCCACTTGCAACCTGGGTAAAATCAGTAGGACCGTGCTTCCTTCTGTTGGGACCTCAGGATCTTGTTGAAAATTGGATTGAGCTGGGTGTCAGTAATCCTGTCACCCCTCCTCAGGGGGCAGTCTTGGAGTGTGATCTCCTGCAGTGCCATAAATACCTTGTTCAAGGATATTGGTGAGAAATTTCAAAATTATATAGTTTTTATTTCACACCAAATTTGACTTTCCAGTTCTCTTTTTATTTGTTTGAATTAATTCAGTCTAAGCAATCTTTTATTTAAAACAAATGGTTATGAACTTTTCTTATAATTTTAGACATTTCTAGTGATTTCTAAGGTTAAACCTTACAAGAGAGGGTATTTGGCCGAGGTCTACATATGTAAATATGCATAACACTGAGGAACTTGGAAATTTAAATAACCAATCCTGTTCTGGCCAGGTTATGAGACTAGAAAAGCAGAGAAATACCTCATCTTTTTACCTATATTACTTTATATATTATGAATCACTTTGAGGAAATTATCACCTTAAATCACTGAACTTTTAAGTTATATTTCCTTATGTGCCTATAAAAAGTACATTTTTTTAAATGGCTCATTGCCAACTGCAATTTAAAATGAGTGTTAAAAACTTAAAAGAAAGTGATAACAATGAGCAGGAATAAAACTTCTGAAGGGTTTAAAAATAAAAATAATGCAATTTTACATGGAGCACAATAAAAAAGCTACTCTTGTGGCAGTAAAACTATTAACAAAAAATCTAATCAATATATATCAGAACTTATATTCTTCTACAAATTTTCAGTAAAATTACTGGGAAAAGAAAATGCTGAATATTGGTTTAAAACTGTTAAGAATAAGAGAGAGATCTGCAAAGAAAGCAGAAACTTGACAGTTGTTCCAGTTATTTAAATTTTGTTGGTCTGTAAGCCTCTATACTTCACCAACAGTGAATTTTATACCAGTCATACATGTTTCACTCCTAAATATCCCAGAAAATGGAATTTTGAAATGAAGCTGACAATTTCAACTGGCAGCTGCTAAATTCAGAACATATTTTATTAAGTAGCTTTTTGCTTTGCTTTTATCTAATATTTCTTATATGCATTTGCAAACTAATAAATTATAACACATAAAAATAAATCAAAGCAGACATTTACGGTTTACTGGAAGATGTAAAACTCCACGTCCAGTCTATACAAGAAGACTAGAACTTCTGACACTGTAGTAAGGAATATTTTAAAATGCATCCTAGATTAATTTTTAAAATTTGGAAAATTAAAATCAGATAAACATTGCTTGAACCTTGTTTTCCAGCAGATGTAGAAATCTCCATTTCCTAAAATAATAAAATTTTTATAAAAGCATCTATAATTCTATATCGGTATGATTATTCTTATATAACATCCCATAATGCTGGGTTTTTTTTATTCCTGATTTTTCTTTTTTTCTATATTTTTCTTTTCTTGTACAATCAAGACTTTGTTACACATCTAACAAAAATTTAGTTCTAGGTAGGTTTGTTTTCCTAATTTTCTAAGTCAACTTCAGTACATACTGTATCAAGCCAGTAAGAAATTCTCATTAAAGGTCAGAAGAGGAATTCTGCAAAAAAATTTGGGTATATCATAATAAAAATTTTAATGGTTAGTACCTGTTCTCTTCAGAAAATATCCTATTGTTTGCATTGCAAAGAAGAAAAGTCTTCAAACAAAAATAGATTTTCAAATAAATTATTTTAAATTGCACAGGCTTCCACAGGAATTATAATTCAGTTGCCTTTACATATTTTCTTTTTCATTCCTTAGGCTCATTTCCCAACCTGAGCAATACTTCCTGTAGTGTATTATTCTGATAATTCTTCTTTCCAGGAGAAAATCTGAGAGAACCCTTTGGGAAATAGAATAAAATGTGAGAGTTTGGCCTGAAAAGGGATGTGAAAACAAAGCTAATCAAACTACAATCCTCATAAGGCAGAGTAGAATCTTTCACTCTTTTCATTGTTATTAAAATAGTTTCATACATTGCATTTAGCCAAAATAAACAGGGCTTTCTGAGGTAAAATTAGAAAAAAATATTATTTTGTTTTGTTAAAAAATATATGTATCTACTTGTCTGTAGACATTTTCTCAAGGAAACAAACTATATTAATTTAAATAGCACGGGGAATGCTAAACCATTGCTTTGTAAAGCTTAGAGAAAAGGCAGAAAAGCATCCTTTTATTCCAGATATGCACAGAAGAGACTGGAAAACTGAATCATTCCTGTTGTCTACCCACTTTTTTTCCTTGGTGCATGATACACAGAGGGCTTATGTCGATTAAAGACTTTCCCACAGGATGACATGAGTCCAGACAACAAAAATCCTGCCCTGGGAGTTTCTGTGCTGCTAAAGGATTTGATGCCTCCCATATTTTCTAAGGTAGAAGGCTATCAGGTATTTAACCTAATTAAATTTTTTTTTTGTTTTATATTTTGGGGATTTATTTT
>VXBU01003646.1:0-17773 GCA_013400315.1 Bombycilla garrulus
GGAGCCATTCCTGTTTAATGGACTATCAAGGACCCACTGCATAAGTCATACAATACCATCAGCCCATTTTGAGATGCTCTGCCCAGGGGGAGGAGCCAAGCATTCCCACCTGAATATAATGTAGAGATTAGGACAGAACAAGCAGCCCTTACCTACTAGTTTCCAGAAGACAAGAGCTAGTAGACCTTTCTACAGAATCGCCATTTCCATCTCATCCGCACTGCTACCACCACCCTATCTAGCAGGGTGTCAGGTTGTATTCTGACTCTGTCAATAGTTTTTTTTTTCTTTTGTATGTATCTTACTTCTTCCTATTAAATTATATTTCTGACTTGGAGTCTCACTGGTTTTGCTTTCAAACCAGCACACCCAGATACCACCCCTTCCCATTTGCCCTACAGTCAGAACTCCCAGCTAAACATCACACCCATGTGCTACCTGCCCATCTCCATCTCTAGGTATGCACCACATCCATTCATTGTCTCTGGTAATGTGAATATTGCCATCTCTGGTGGTAAAAAATCAGTAACATGGAAAAGGTCCCCTATGCATCCCACCAAGTGCTTTCACAGCAAGAGAGAACAATCACCCTCAGCACAATTTGGAAACCATATTCATATCAAGTTTTCCAGGAATAAGCCCTCTGACAGAATAAAAAAGAAAATGTGTAAAGGGATCAGATGGAAGTTTAAAGGCAAAACTATTCTGCGTGACAGCAACAGCCCTTTGTACCCAAAAATCAACAGCCAGATTCCAAGTATTTTGGAATATGAACTCAGTATTTCTTTTGTTAACAAAGTTTACAAACCTGAGTTGATGCCAAAGAGAAAGGGAACATTCTCATTTTGCAATAGACCTCAGGGAGAGCAAAACCCTTTAGGAGGTCTCTCCCTGTAGCTGAAGAGAAGAAGCCTGCCAGCTTAGGAGCGTGTTTGCTGAGTTTTGTAAGCAGCAATTAGGATCCAAAGGGAAGCTGTACTGCCAGATTCTTAGCTTGGCCACTGCAGTTACCACCTTATGAAGAAAGCAGAGCCAAAACCCTTACATACCAAAAACCAAACAGGACTTAGGTGTTGCCTCTGACAAAGGACAACAGCAGGGCATCAATGTCACACTAATACAGCATGTGACTTGTCCAAGATCCACAGCAAAGTCTGTCATGCCCACACCTAACTTGGAAATAAAGATGGATGTTGTGTGTTTAAGTAAAGCAATTTTCAGTCTGAAGCTAATCCTCTAACACGCATTTTTTGGGGCAGCATCTGAAGAAAAAAAAAAAAAAAGAAAAAAGTAAACAGAAAAGACCAAACAAAAAATGGATCACATCTAGGGATTTCTCATGATTCAATACACTTTTCTCATTGCTGTATTACAAGATTAAGTGTGTCATATTGAACCACTGACCAATGTAGTGTAAAGAGCTACAGGCTAGGCAGCAGTTTTGCAAGGAGAAGAGGGGAAAAACCAAACCAATGGAAACCAAAAGAGAAAGAATTTAATGAGAAAATGCCATTGTCTCACTGGCACCTGGAATGCTGTAACACATTAATGCGAGCAGTGCATGTTAGAGGTCTTCTTTTCAATACTGCTGCCAAATGAATGACTGTGCCAAAGAAGGCAATGAAGATAAAATGTTCAGAAAACCTGATCTGTGGAGAAAGCTTTATAGAGTGACAGTTAGTTTACAAAGGAGATGCAAGACTTGTGAGGGAGCAAGGAAAAGGTAGGTGAGCCCAAAGCATTGCTGCCTGGAAACCACGCTGTTGGTGCTGAAGTAGCTCTTTTCCAGCTAGGTAATAAAGAAAGGCAAAACAAACAACCCCATAACAGATTGTGTGGAGCTCACTTAAAGGTGCTGAGGGGCTCTGCTACCCATCCACACATCTGCTTCCTACACACACTGCATACTCTCCAAAAGACAGAGGTATGTCCACTCAGTGCTCACTAGCAGCAGCACTATGTCTACCACAATCCTTGCCCAAGAGCAGTATCTTGCATAATCAATACCTTGCATCATTAAGTAATTATTTAATAAAATTCTGGTTTTTTCAAAGAATTCCAATATCTTCACAAACCTTGTAAAAACACTTCTCTGTTAAAAAAACCTGACAGCACTTAGCCTGGCAGCAAAAAAAAGTTTAGTAACAGAACCTTCTGGTGACATGAAAAAAATTCAGTTGGCCTCATTCATGTTGATTTATAATTCTATAGGAATTGAAATTTTTATTTCTTGCAAATTTGTATAATTTTATGAAATACAACGTGGGTTTTCTATACTCATATGAAGGCATTTGAAATTACTTGAATTTATTTAAATTTATTTGAAATTACTTTTGTTTGGCTGTTTTTTAACTCATTAAAATAATTTTTCAGACTGGAAAAGCTTTTATTTTAAATGTGTTTATGCAGTGCAACCTTTATGAGTTATACAGTCACAGCTTCTTCTGAGAGATGGAACTTTTACTCTAATTCAAGCCAAAAGTTGAAAACTTTTGTTTCTCCAGAAAAAAATACTCTTTATTTCATCCAGTCAGATGCAAGCTTATAGTGAAAAGTTTATACGCTTCATTGCACAGAAGATACTAATTATCTTTACTGTAAGTCAAAGATTCCAAAATTACTGGTCTGTCATATTTCATCAGGCTATATTCAAAATTCCTTAAAACCTCAGGTTTCAGAAAAAAAAATTTCCTACAGCTATTTTAGCAAGGCACAAAGATGCAACTAATATTGGGAATCACTAGATTGGTAATACAGTCTACAAAAGCAGAAGTATTCACCATGACACAGAGCCACAGGTGACAGTATTTGTTTTGTTCAGCAGCATAAATTATCCTGCTATTTCTGAATGCTGCCAGTTCTCCAGGGCAGGTATCTTCATATTTGTTTAACACAGCTGACTGACTTGCAAACTATGGCTGTATAAGTAATAAATTATTGTCACCTGAGGCAAGAGTCTTTTCTCCTGTTTATCACAGCAGACAGCACATTACTAGCAAAATTCAGCAGATACCACTGAAAAGCAGGCACTAAACTGAAGCAGCTGAGATGGCCTTGCACTTCTCATAGTCTGTTGAGTCTTTATAGAGGGCAAATAATTCAGATATCTAATGGAGACACTTAATATTCCATCATGTGAGTACTTGCCAGCAACTTTAACAAACCTTGGAGACCACTCATGCAGACAAGCTACCATTAGGTCACATTTCCCATGTGCTGGCTGGTACAAAGGGCTGGCAAAAAGCAGCTTTGTGCCTCGCCAACCTTGCTGTGGGCTGCTACCAAAAGGTCTTGACTAGCCCTACTTGGTGACAAGACAGGCTCTTGCCACAGGCTCCCAGTCTCTCCTGGTACCAGGCACTTGTGGGACAAGTTGCATCAGTGTCCTAGGTTACAATGTAAAAGTATTCCAGAAGGTCTGTATTCTATCTCCATCTTCATGAACGATTGAAACCGGAAGGGGCAGTGTTTTCTTTGCCTCCTCCTCTGGACCATCTCCTGTTAATGGGCCATCAATGCCTTGCCCCATGAGTCATAGATAACTCCCTCTGGGAGCCATTTCCTGTTTAATGGGCAACTAAGGACCCACCACATGACTCATAGAATGACATCAGCCCATTATGAGATGCTCCACCCAGGGGGAGGAGGCAAACATTCCCACCTGGATATAATCTGGGCATTTCGACAGAACAGGCATCTGCCTTCTACTGGATTCCCAAAAGAGCAGCCTTCTCTCCCACTAGATTCCCAGAGGAAGGACCAGACCCTTCTACATCACCACTGGACCATTGGAGGAAAACTCTGTCCTTCTACAGGATCTCTGCTTCAGCAGAACCATCTGTTACTCCAGGAGGACTACTGGAGCCACCATTCCAACTGGACTGCTACCAACACCCTGACTGACAGGGTGTCAGGTTGTACTCTAACTGTCAGGTTTTGTTTTTTTGTTTAATACTACATCTTGTTCTAATTTTCCTATTAGGTTGTAGTTTGTTGGTTTATTGTTTTATTTTATTTTGTTTATACATATTAAAGAAGTGTTATTCTTATCCTCATATCTTTGCCTGAGAGCTCCTTTAAATAATTTGGAGGGAGGGGGTTTGCATTTTTCTATTCCAAGAGAAGCTCCTGCCTTCCTTGGCAGGCACCTGTCTTCCAAAACCAAGACAATCAGCCTCGTGAAAACTGAGCTCCCAGCCTGGGGTGCAGCTCATGCAGCCTACACTACAGCCCCCATGGCAGAGAGGTGAGAGACACCCTAAAAAAAATCAATCTGGGCTTCAATTTGCGGCAATAGCCTTTGAATGTAGTTTCACATCTGAATCTATTCTAAGCAGCCTGTGAATTGACACATGCCCCTGAAAGCTGCATGACTCTTAATTTCAGTCACTCTGAAGATTTACATTCTGTCTGAGGAACAACAGCTATTTTTGGAGATATAACAGGCTTCTGATACTCTAGCACATTTCTAGAGTAGTCAAACTGTCAAGTGGCTGTCAAGTGACTGTCAAGAAAGAAAAAAATCTAAAGAAGCAAAGGAAACAATGGCTGGGAAACTCTTTCTTTCATTGGTCCAGTTTCTATTTACCACTAGCCTCAGGTGAGTTATTGTAGCTCTCTTGGAAGCCTATCTGAAGGGTCAGAACTGCAAGTCATCTTCTCTGTACACATTTATGAATTTTTGCATATAAAATCTGATATGCAAGCACAATGTTTTACTTTGAGAAAATATTGCACAGTATTCAGAATAGCTGAAGGAAAAAAAATCACATACTTACATGCTTTAAGAATAACAATAATCTTGATGATTAATTTCCAGTTATGGAATGCAATAGTCTTACTCCTTCAAGACAAAGTGCTTACTGATAGTAAGAGGAAAAGCAAGTTACTCTTTCAGAAAGGAAGAAGTTATAATGTCCACACATTTCTTTCTCCCAATAGTTTCCTACCTCACAGAATGACAGAATGGTTTGGGTTGTGAGGAACCCTAAAGGTCATCTATTTCCAACCCCACTGCCATGAGCAGGGACACCTTTCACTCGACAAGGTTTCTCAAGGCCCTATCCAACGCAGTCTTGAATATCTTTAGAGATGGGGCATCCACCATCTCTCCGGGCAACCTATTTCAGTGCCTCACCACCTCCACAGTAAAGAATTTCTTCCAAATATCTAACTAAAACCCATTCTCTTTAATTTTAAATTTTAAAGACATTCTCTCTTGCTCTATCTCTGTCTTTTAAAAAGTTCTTCTCTGGCCTTCTTGTAGAAGTTTTTTTTTGCCTTTTATTTTGCCTTTTTTTTTTTTTTTTTCCTAGCCTAGCTTTCAAAAAAATAATCAAATGCATTTTCCTGTCTACAAAACACCCAGGAACATGCCAGAAAGTAATTAGGAATGACAAGCATATAATGACATACAAGCTGTAAGTATTCAGTTTTTAGTCTGGAAAATAAAACACTTAACGGATATGGAATGCTTTTGCTCCAGCTCTTTTATGCATAGCTGGCATGACTGATCTGAAAAATAAGAGAACATGTGCCAGTCTACTTTTCAGGCAGAGTTCAAACAACAGAGAAATTTAAACAGAAGAAAAAAAATCAGACTAACCATACCGGGTGATGAATTAACTTTGCAGAGCAACAACAAGTGTATCCAAGGGCCTGCAATAAGTCTCCACAAAGAGATTGGTTTGTATTTGAAGCCTGCCAGATTCCTATTTTTGCTAAAGAGCAAGTTTTTAGCCATTCTGAGACTATTGAAGAAGTGCTTGTTTCCTGCAGATAAGTCATCATGTGGCAGAGACAAGAGTTACAAACTAAAATTATCTTAGAGGATACCTACCGGTGATTTATGAAAATAGCTTTTAAATAAGTTTGACAGCCCAATGTGAATTTTCTGAAACTATGCTGAATCTTGAGCAAATTCTTATAGATCTAGCACAGCATGGAAAACTTCAAAATAAGATTTGTTAGTGAGCAACAGGATGGATTGACACCTTGAGTAGAAACTTTCCCTTAAATCTCAACGGAAGCAGAGCTCCTCAGCTTGCTGATGAACAATGGAAGAAAATTTTATGATGGAAAAAAAAGTTTTTTTTTATTGTGCAACTTGGCAGCAATAGGTTATCAAATACGTATCTGTCCCAAATAACACTGGTGCTGTATTTCAACTATTTAGCAAAATAGCTGTGCAGCATTTTATTGTCCTCTGCCTCATAGGACAGGCTTTCTGCCAACTGGGTCACACAATAATCAACAAACCAGACTCCAGAAAGGATGTCAGATTCCTTCCAGTAGCACCTACCACTGAAGCAATCAAATTTACTTAGTGTGTATAGTGCTGGATTCTCACTTTGTTAACAAATTGCGCAAAGGGGTCTGATCAGCAGATAATTTCATACTTAGCCATGAATCTTTAATTCAAATAAAATTTTCAGCTCATACTGCTGCCAAAAAGAACAGCTGGAAGAAGAGGAATGGTCTGTTTGTAGGCTTCCTGGACTCTTGGGTTAGATATACTATCTATGAAACACAAGCAACACCTTGCTTATTACTAATTCCAAGACTGCATAAAAACACAATACATTCAAAACAACACCAAAACACACAAGTATTCTCCTCTTCCAAGAGGAAGAAAAAAAAAGTATGAGGTTCTGCTGTGGTTTGGAAAGCAGTGCCATGAGCAGAGGCTTTGAAGGCTCACATCTGGCTGAGGTCTTTCTGAGCTCACTGCAGAGCCTCCCATGCAGTCATGGACAGGGTTATGGCTCCATTCCTAGCCACAAGCTTCGTATTGCTTCCAGGAGCTACTGCTTGGGAAATATAGACCAAATCTGTCACTCTGATCCCACAATCTGTGCTCCAATCCCTTTTTCACAGCACCACTGAAATCTCAAATAGAGGATGCTATATGCATTTCCACAGGTAACAGAATAAAGGTGAGAAACACTTCCCTCATAAATATAACTTCTACCCACCTGTCTGTCATTCAAATTGTACAACAGTCCACAGAGTATTAATAATCCCCTAAAACAAGTGGACTGATAACTGGCTTTGAGCAATTTCAGAAAACTAATTCCCACCACAGTGGTTGTTGTTCTCTTTCATTCAGCATGAGCATCTGGCAACAAGTGATTCTACTGAGTAAAACTTGGAGACATTGTTTTGTATTTCCTCCACAACTTCTCAGTACTCAACTGTATTAACAGCTGAAGAGAAGTTACTCTTGCAAGTCTTCCTGACCCCATGATAAATATTTCCAGTGGTCTGCATGGCTCTTTTTTACTGTTTCAACATTTGCTTGAATTTATAACAATTTAGACCATGCTCTACACAGTGATTTGGTAGTAATCCAGGGATGAGCAGCCAGTACTTAATACCCATGAATACATATTTTGAGCCAAACAATATCAAAAAGTACTAACACTACATAAAATACACCTGAAATCTGTAAAATTATCTGCAGATAGATTCCTAGGGCCTCATTTCTCAGAAAGGAGTTACAATGACAGTTTTGAAAGCATCATTCCTCACCCACCCTATACACCATGAGTCTGCAAAGAAAAAGCCAAAGGAATATGAATATTTGTTTTGACTTTCTCAAAAAACAAAGCACTAAAATGAATGGCATTCGTTCTTTCCTGAAGTGCTCTGCCAAGACAAAGACAAAGAAATGAATGGTAAGAGCAGCAGGGATCAAAAGTCAATGCAAAAAGCCAGAGCTGCCGATAAGCAACTATGTATAATGTAGAACACACAAAAGGTCAGTGCTGTTGAGGCTGTACATACCCTCCATCCTTGATCTACATCGTTAGAATTTCTTGATGTCTCAGTCCCTTCATGCATCCCAGAAAACTTAAACAAGGTAAAGTATCAATATGAGCCTGTTAAATGTCCTTTTGGTACTCCTTCTTGTCATTTTTCTAATGGCCAAATTCCTCCAGTACTATTGTTTGTGTGACTATAGCACCCATAAATGACTACTAGTCACTTGTGTATGTGCCAAAGGAACAAAACAGATTGACATTCATCTTTCCCCAGAAAATGCCTCATTTCTGTACAGTAATTTCCTTTATGAATATAGTTGTTTGATCAGCCTTCCTGCTCTTGTCTATTAGCAAGTTTCCACCTCCACTGGTGCCACACTTCTACTGGCTTTTGCAGCTCTACCCCCTCTTAGGAATGAACACACAACACATGGGCTAGATCATCTTCTGCTTCTCTGGTATTAGCAGCCACTGATTACTGAGTTCATATACACTAATTCAAACTCAGAGAGACTTCAGTTTCTGCTCAGCAGAAGCAAAGGGAGAGGGGCTGGTGAAGAACAGGGGATGGCAGCTGTTTTTGCAGGCTGCTGGATATCCAGCTGAAGCCTCAGCTGCCATCTCTATCTGAGCATATCCAACAATTTCCCCAAGCTGGTTTCAGCCTGAGTTGTCTGGAAGGCTCCACAAGGCATAGCCTATAAACAAGCACACACTGCTTCTGACCAGGTATTTTAATAACATTTTGTAAGAGTACCTATCTGTATTCTTAGAATAGAGAGTGATCAGAGCATCTGGAAAATACCAGTCTACGGGGATATGAAGCAACAATGAGCAGTTCAGAGAGAGAGCTGTATGACCTGCAGGCCCGGAAGCCACAGCTGAGGCTGTTGCTCTGCAGTACTGCTCAATCTTAATAGGAATGAATGTACTTTAATTTTCAAGATCTTGGTCAGAGCAGGTTTCTGAGATGTAGAAAGTGGAAAGGATAATTATTCTTTTACCCAGAAAGCCACCGCTGTTCTTCTTATAAATGGGATTGTATATAAGAACAGTTCATAGGGACAGTCACAGCCTCTTGTAAGATCAGGTTCAATGGCAGGAACCTTTTAGAAGTTTCAAAACTCCAGACAAAAAAAGTAACTAGTGAGAGATAGCTCTTCTGTTTCAGCCCTAACAACAAATGGTGCCAGTCCTTTTTTATTGACGGCTTACAGTTTGTTTCCACAGTCCAGTATCAGTAAATAAAACACAAACTGCAATACAAACCAACGGTATGAGTACTAACCACTCATATATAAAATGAGTAGGAGAATGATATCAGCTGTTTGATGCAAAGATACCACTTCTCTCTTCCCTCTATTTTTATGTGCAGTTGCACTGACAGGCTGCTAAAAAATACTGCAAGTATGCCATTTGAAAAGCATAGCAATGCAAGCCACTGGCAAAATCAGCCCTACCAAAAACATTTCTACTCCTAGCACAGCTCTATCCATGAAACACTATAATCTTTGCAACAATAATATTTTATTTAAAAATTTAAATCTGTATAAAAATATACTTCTGAGTGCAATTAGAGTTACATTAGAATTTTTAAATCACCTTGAGGAAGATGGGTTTTTACTGTGTTTTAGTCCAGCCACCTCAAACATCCTTAAACAAATCATTACTCTTGGTCTTAAACATGTTCTCTTTACTGGCCACCTAACATTCAGTTATGTGTTCACATAAATGTCCACTTAAGACAGTGGAACCAAATGCTTCAAAGCCTATAACTTCAGTCTTTCCAACAGCCATTAGTTCCCTAGGATTTCACGTCCTAATCTTCCTACTTGCACTTATTCCATTTTGTTTCACAAATTATCCAGAATCTATATGCATCCCTGGCTCTTGATCCTTCAACATCTTCTCCTTTTCTGCATATTTAATGAACTGAAACACTGAACACATTCTAACACTGTGAAAAACTTTTCTCTTCTGATTGAAGATCTCCTGTGATTAACTTGGCTCCCCATTTCCTTGGGTTCAAAAGACCATTAAAATATGTGAAAATTATTTTTAAAAACCTGCAACTAACTCCCACCTCAGCAAAGAAAACAGGAGCATGAATCTAGAAGGTTCTGCATGAATATTCCCATTATATCATTCAATGTCAATGGGAACAACTAGTCAGGAGGAGTCTCTCTCCCTAAATCCTATATTCTTTCCTTTTGATGGATGGATTTTTTACTCACGCTGGCTCCACAAAGCTCCCTTGGGCTCTTATGGAGAGAGAGCTCTTCACCTTCACCTCAGTAGTAAAACATGAGAGGAAAAGAGATCTGCAATGATTTTCACAATATACCTGATGACCTTAACAAAATATTAGCTTTTTATATTTGAAAAAAAAAAGACCAGGCCACAACAAACACATGGGTACAATAATAAACACCATTACTTTTTCCATTGTGACATTAAGTTTAGTCATCTGTGCCTCAAGCTGGATCAAAGATACAAGGGCCAAACATATTGTTTAATTCTCCTGTATGTTTGACCCAGATCTTTTATCATTATACACCATAAGCCTGAAAAATCATAGAATCATAGAAATATTAAGGGTTGGAATGCACTGTAATGATCATCTGGCCCAAACCTCCCCTGTCATGTGTGAGGAACCTCCCACTACACCAGGCTGCTCAAGGCTTTATCCAATATCACCCTAAACACTGCCATGGCTGGGGCATCCATAGCTTCCCTAGGCAACCTGTTCCACCACGCTCATAGTAGGGAATTTATTCTTTATATACAACCTAAATTTCCCCCATTTCAGTTTGTTCCCATTACTCCTTGTCCTGTCTCTACAGCCCCTGACAAAGAGTCCCTCTCCAGCTTCCCTCTAGTCCCCCTTCCGATACTGGCAGGCTGCTGTGAGATCTCCACACAATCTTCTCTTCTCCAGGCTCAACAGNTTCCCTTGGCTTTCTGGGCTGGGAGAATTCATTGCTGCCTCAGGGTGAGTTTTTCATCAGCCATCACCCCCACATCCTTCCCCCAGAGCTCGTCTCTGCCCAACCTGTGGATATGTCCAGGATTGCCCCAGTGCAGGTGTAGGACCCTGCACCTGGCCTTGCTGAGCTCCCTGAGGTTTGTGTGGTCCCTCCCACCTCTCCAGCCTGTCCAGGTCCCTGTGGATGCCATCCCTTCCCTTCCCTGTCTCGACTGCCCCATCCAGCCCAGTGCCATCAGCAAAGTTGCTGAGGACACCCTCAATCCCACTGTCCACATCATTGATAAAGGTGTGGAACAGTAACGGCCCCAGGACCGAGCCCTGAGGGACACCACTTGTCACTGCTCTCCATGTGTACAATGAGCTGTTGACCACAACTCTGACTACGGCCATCCAGCCAGCTCTTTATCCACCAAGTGGTCAATCTGTCAATCTGTGTTATCCACCAAGTGGTCAATCCGTCAATCTGTGTCTCTAATTTACATACAAGGATGGTCTGCAGACAGTGTCAAACTGCATAAGCCCACATAGACAATATCAGTTGCTTTGCCCCTGTCCACCAAACCTGTAGCTTCATCACGGAAGGTCACCAAATTTGTCAGGCAAGACTTCCCCTTCGTATAAAGCCATGCTAGCTTTACAATGATGTATAAAGCAAGTATTCTTGTTCCTCTTGCTTCAATGCAAGTAATGCAGGCCCCTCACACTGCTTAAAGAGGTGAATACCATGCTTCCTGAATGTCAGCACCTCTGTGGTCAGCTAGAGCCCTGAGAACCATGAAACAGAATCCACTGTAGTTAACCCACTTGTGTGTTCCTTGTGGCGGATGAAACTACAAGCCGCCAAAAGAATCTGGACCTAGTACAACCAAAGAAATGAATTTTCTCAAAGCTACCCATTATTTCAGGGAAATTAGCTGTTCAAACAAGATACCTAAGAAACAGCTGTAATGAGGCACAGGCTTCTTTACAAAAGTGACTTCTTTTTCTGCAATGTTTTTTCAACTGATATGGCCATCCTAATTAAAACACCTCAGAGCTGGAAGATACCAGAGCTCATCACATGGCTCCACAAAAATAGACTTTCTCACAGGGAAGTGGAGAGCCATTTCTCCCCATCTCAAGCTGCAGTCCCTCCGTGCTGTACACGCTGTCCTGCAGCAGCAGAACTGGCTGGTGTACAGCCGGCCAGCAGTGACCGTATCATGTAACAAGCCCCTCTCCTGTGCAGTGTTTGTTGGCAACACCCAGCACGAGCAGATCCAGAGGCTCACTGCCACTCTCCAAAGGTCAGAAAACACAGCTGAAAAGTGTAATGGACTGTCTTGCACACTCTTTCTGATCCTACCCGCAAAAACATTGCAGCTATAAGATAAGTTCATTTACACATCCTGGACCAGTAGGCTGGCACTACTTGGAACAGCACCAGCCTGTAATGTTTCAGCTGCATGTGCTGCAGTTTTATGTGTGCCTCAGCCAAAACCTGCAGACAGATTCTAGAAAAAGAGCAGGATTTCCCACTGCACCCTGCAAATCATTCCTTCAGGTGGCTCGACTCACCTGTTTTATGCCCTAAACCAGCCAAGACTCAATTTACAAGACCAAAGCCCCAGCATAAGCACAGCTTACTGGGCTTGATCTATGTGTCATACGAAAGAGATGGTCTGGTAGAGTCTGACCATGTTGTATTCTACTCTGTTTACTTAACACCTGACTTAGTTCTTAGAGCTACTCTGACTGTAAACTGTCACAGTCATTATGGAAGCTATGGTTTTATTAGAGGTTTCTCTTTTAAGTAAAAGCTCCACAGTACTCCCCTGATATAGTGTAACAGGCTCAGCCATACAATGCAATCAAAACCCAAAGATACAGTAGCTTTTAATTGCTCTTCTCTCAGTATTAGATCTTCCTATTCTTGGCTGAACAGGTAAAGTTTAAAGTTTGGTCCCGAAGTAACCACAACCAGTCTTCTTCAACCTGTGCAAAGCAAGGGACAACAACCACCATCTAGAAGGAATCCTGCTTTGTTTTCACTCACTTTTTATAGCATCACATAAAGCCATAAGTAATGCCACAAACCATGAAAACACCAAGCAGTTCAAGCTCTTCTGGATGAAAATAGTACACAAGGCATTGCTCAGAACAATTATAAAGGCTCATAACATGGCTCTTGAGCAAACACAGTTTAATAAGCATTCCATAACAAATTCAAACAATATTTTCAATCATGTAGTGAAGGAGAACCCAACTCATTCTCTAGGTAGCACTAACATAATGCACATATGGAAAAGGCAGGCAAAAAGGAAGAAACACAAAGTATAGCAGAAATCGGACTGCTTGCTTCAGCTGAAACTGACTGAGGCAGAAACTGACTGCATGCTCATTTAACTGAGATAGCTGGAAAAAATGTGACAGTTCTTTCAATCTTTTTCTTCTTACCTACAGGTTGTTCTTCATGGTCAGACTATCCCTCAACCCCACCAGACACAAAGGGAGTTGTTTGGCAACACCAATAAGGTTGTAGAGACAGACTGTGTATGGATTAAAACCCAAAACTTTTGCATATTGGTCAGATACAAAAGATATTTGTTCACAGAACTAACACCGATACAGTTTCTCCCAACCATCAATGCATCACAGAGATTTACTGCAATACGGAGTTTTACTGATGCTGTTTTCTCTTGAGGCAGTAAAACTCAAATTCTATATAAATGTTTGAATGCTGTAACATTATAGTCATTATTAATAACCTCTTTTCAACTTCCCCTTAGAGTTGTTGTCAGTTGACTATTGACTTTTTTTGTATAAAATTATTGTTGTGCCTCCAAAAGAACATATTGTATTTGGACTGACCACTTGCAAACAGAGTCTGAACATCATAAGGGATTTGTGACAGTATTTAAACAGCTTTTGAAGTTCTAGATATTAACTATCTCCGTCTCTGTTAACGTCCTATTTAAATGCAGCTGACTATTTGTATTTATGTTCTCATAAATCAGCTTTGTTCTAGCAATAAGATTGCTTAATAAGCAAAAAGCTTATTAAGTGATCAGAGGCAGCAATCTGCTGCCTTAATGAACACAAAGTCAGCAAAGCGTCTTTGCTTTGCACGTTCAGAGTTCAGTTTCACACCTTATGAACCTGTTCTCAGTAGTCACTCTGTGCATGATGCAGAGGCCACGCAGGTCCAGCTCTGTAATATACTAACGCTCTGAGTCGCGCTAAATGGCTGCAGAAAAGGAGAAGAGGGGAAGCATAAATCATTCCACACCAGCAGAATAGGTGCTGTGTTTATTCTCTTAATGCAGAGAGGTTAAAATTTTCTGCTACATTTACCAGAGTTTCATATCCTCTCACCAGCAGTCACCCTGCAGAGCTTTTTGTCTCCACCACATCTCCAGCATTCTCCATGCAGCCCTGCATCACCTTCCCCTGCAGGACCACAATCCACACAGTGGATCCCTTCCACAAAACCTATGTGGCCATGAACACAGCAGGACAAAAGACTATGTTGCAGACTGTGTCTCTACAAACAGGAGTACTTCTGTAACTCTAATTTATAAAGCTGAACATGATTTAGTAGGTATGGGTGTTGGCACTGCAGTCTGGATCTCTTGGTAAGTCAAAAGAAAAACATAAATGGCTTAAATTAGCATGGTAAGTATGATTAACATGGCAGATGGAGTTTCAAAACTCAGAAATGCTTGCTTACCCATGTAGTCCTTCAGCTATTGAGTACACGGTAACAAAGTGGGGCAATAGTACATCTGAAAAGGTACTCTGACCCCAAGCATCTCTACCATGCGTCTACCATCAGCTGTTTTCCAGCAGTTATTCCTTCAGTAAGAATAATTTTAATTGTCTTTTACATCCTCACAACACTGTACATCTGAAATGCCCAGCAAATAGCCAGGTACATTATATTGTTCAAGTGAGATATTGAGTTCCACCCTGCTACTGTGAAGCATTTCTGAAGTTTATACTAACTTACTAATAATAAAAGGTATTGAAAATACCTTAATCACTAATTTTAGTGATTAAGGTATTTTCAATAGAATATATACTTTCTAAAGTCAATAAAATATGTGCTTAGATGTATTTTCAATCCATAATCTGCAGTACATGTGTAATGGACAACATTAATCTCTGTCAGAAAACAGCCTTTACAATTTTCTGGGAAATATTGTTTCTCATACACTGAAAACCAGCTCTTTGGTAGGAGTATGCTTGTTCCATCTCTCATGAACTAAAATTATGTGTAAACAAACACCCACCTCATACAAAAATTTAAACTAGGATTCATATACGGTAAAGGAAGATTTCCCTTGTGATAAACAATTTGAGCACAAAGCGTTCCTTCATGTCCTGATATAAATCTGTTCCTGCCAAGCTAGTATCTCATTGCATCAGCCTTTTGCCTTCACCACACTGAGGTAGCAGCCCTACTACCTCTCTCCCTGTTTTCCTCATACTGCTCTCTCCCCGGAATTACTACCTCAGCTCTACTGGGCAAAAGAATTTTCTTTTTCTGCCAGACAGATATTTGGTAACAAGATGAGAAAAACCCTTTATTATAAAAGAAACCTGGCTCTAGCTAACCTATCATTGAAGGACTCCCATGTGAACTGAGTAGACTCATTATTACACTGCTGGTAGCCTTGCCCTTTCTTGCCTCACCAGCTTTATCCCCTTCTTATTATTATTCCTATAATTTTTATTAATTTGTAATGCTTTTGAAATGTTTTGACACGTACCTTAAGATTACGAGATCTTCAACTGGGCTGAATGCAAGCAAGTGCTGTCGTGTCTGATAAAGCACTTATTTTTCAATAAGAGAAAAAAAAAATCAGAGCATCTCTGCCTACATTGCTTTCTCAATGACAAATATTTACAGCTTCTATTTTATTTGTGGAAATCTGGTATTTCAAATAAGATACATGATGTTATATTTACTCAGTTAAATGCTCCTTTCAATAGTGCAAGAGAAAACAATTTCTTCAGCAAAAACTTCATTTAATAGGAGCAAGGCCTAGCTTCAGTTAATATAAGCACTTAGACATGTACATACAGTCAGGCAAAGAGACCTTATAAGTGGAACTTATACTCTAGAAGGACCACTATTCACTCATACTTCCTTAGTCTCCAGTTCATAAACAGGAATGGTACCAATCTGTAAACCGGAGATTTGTCTACAGAGGTTTTGATCATTCCTTACTGGAAGGGGACACAAGAGGTTGTATGCAGTATTACATGCTACTTCATTTTGCAGAGTTTAGAATTGAGCTGTATAGATTTCTCCAACACAGATAGTGTGGCACAGAAGCCCTTGTACTCTCTGGGAGCAGTGCTGTGGGCTACCTCTACCGAGCCCTTGATTTATTACACTTGAATGGTGCTACACTGGACTGTGCAAATACATCAAGACCAGGAGAGGAAACAGCCCATAGTAATGAAAACAATGATTGACCATACTCAGAGAATTTCAAAATATTTGGAGGGTGTCTGTAACTTCTCTATACATTAGTGTAAGTTTCAGCAGTTGTAGTCATATATTGGATAAAAGTACCACCACCACTCACTGGCAATGTCAGAAATTACTCCTCAGAAGGATTGCAAGCTGTCTTGTTTGTAAATTCTTTAGAACATGCTAACATGATGAATTAACATCACAAGTAGCAATTCTAGTAATGCAAGACTGAGATGTGGAAATGAAAAATGACACATTCCTATGAAGCAGATCAAGCTATCTGAATAACTTTCAGTAATATTTACATTCATCACTCAGGGCCACAAGACATTTCAATTGCAATGTACTTTAATCTCAATATTTAAAATAGCATGTTTTCAATAAAGACCAGCATTTAAAGACATCTTACCAAATCTCCTTAAACTGATTCTATGCCCAACTACATTTTCATTGCTGATGTGAGAAATCAAGTTTATGCTATAGTTAAGTCTTTGGATTTCAGCTAAAAAGATCTTGACAAATAACTTCATTTTTTCATATCAGTAATTACTTGCTGAAAGTATTAATAAAATGGGATCCAACTCAAGCAATGGGACATGACTTTTTAATTACTTCATTCTTACTTCTGAGTTAATCATGCCCAGAAAGATGACCAGGTGTGGGTGTTCTGTTGTTGCTACAGAAAAAGAAAAGCTGTGACTGAACACCATAAGTTAATAATACACTATACTCTAAACAAAATATACTGTACTGAAAGATGAGTAACTAATTCACATCCACTCACTTGATCTCTAGTATTAGGCCTGTGAGAGTTTGCAGCAAGTTTTACGGAAGACGTTACTGTGATAAAACACTTGGTCTCTAGCATTAGTCCTGTGAGAGTTTGCAACAAGTTTTACTGAAAACGTTACTATGACAAAACACTAGCTACTCCTCCTCTCTAAAACCCTCTGTATGCACACCTCTGCTCAGAACGTTTGCAGTTATTTGTTTTTCAAAATAATCTTTTTTTTTTTTTTTAATCCTATGCAATACTTACAGCATGCCACACAATAAGAAACAAAATTATGGACAAATGGCATTAAAAAAAAAGGCTAAATTACAGGGGTTGTATAAACTGAAATAAATAATACAAAACAAAATTCTGATTAGGTCTATTACAGAGGGGAAGATTGCGACGCTGGCACCTAAACGACCATTAGTGCTCTGCTTTTTAAATCCAAGTCCACAGAGAAAAAAAGTGTTACTCTGAAGAAAACTGTTTCTCCAGATCTCCGAGGCTAAACTTTTCCTCCCTAGCACCCCCTCCATCACTCCCAGCACGGGACGTGACTGACAGGAATTCTCGCCCCCCGCCCGCCGTCCCAGCCCCGGCCAGAGCTGACGCCGCGGTCCCGGCCCGGCTCCGGCGCCGCACTGCCCACAGCAGCGGGACAAGGGCGGCCCCGCTCCCGGAGCGGCTCCAACATCAGCCGGGACCGAGGGGCAAGCTCGCAAACCCCCCGCTAACCACGAGTGAGAGGAGCTGAAGCCGGACAGGAGCCGGACCCCGGCCCG
>VXBU01003646.1:18374-56369 GCA_013400315.1 Bombycilla garrulus
AGGGGGACTGCGGCTACTGCAACGCACATCGCGGCCGGACGGGCGGGAGCACGGCCCCGGCGCCGGCTCCGCGCCGTGGGCTCAGTCCCACCTGCGATGGCTATCGGGGGCGAGCCCCGGGCTCCTGGCTCGGCCTGAAGCAGGGGCTCAGCAGGGCTGGCAATCGCGTTTGTATTCAGGAAGGCGACGAACACGACTTAAGGGTGATGGGGGTGTCAGCGCGTCACGGGCGCGGCTGCTAGGTGGAAGGGAAGTGGTCTTGGACGGCTGAAAGGATGATGGCACCTTCCGCGACCAGCTATGTGGCAGTTCACGCACAGGGCTGAGTGGTGTGAGTGTAGAAGTTAGCTAAAGCAAAACGGAGAGCGTCTGCTATGGATTGTCTAAAAATAATAATAAAAAATTAATTTGAAAAACAGATTAGGAAAGAAAACATTAAAAAGGAGCATAGTGTCATCAGTTTATTTAGGTATCATTTACATTGACAAAGTACCAGAGGCAGATCCACATGTGCAAAGGTGACCTCAGCAGTGACACATTGATCTTTAAGCTCCTGCGGGCCCCTGTCATGCGTGCGTCCCCCACCTTCAAAATTACTCAACATCTGGCTTTCTCATAAAACAAAGGTGGGACAGGAGCCCCACAGATCAGTGCTGTAAGAGTTTCACAGTCATGCAGTGTCACAAAGTCCCGTCTAAAATTAAGTGGGAATAGAAGAGGAATTATATCTCACCCAAGCTTTCTGCTGTGTTTGGTATGCAGGAATAGAAGCGCCGGCATATGGAAGGTGTTTGACTGTAACGGCTGGTAACCATGCAGTTCCTGGCACCTCTGGCTGCTCAGTCGGTGCTGCCCTTCCCTTGCTATTTAACCATGTCCTCCCAGACTGCGAGCTGCTTTTCTCAGGAAGCTGGTGTTTCTCAAAGACTGATCTGCAACCAGCAAGTGACCTGTCTTCACATGGGTTGCTGATCCAGGCTTGCTGTGCCCAGAACAAACAGGGCGATTCCAGGGGGCTGAAGACATGTACCAGGGGTGAGATGGACTGCGAGATGTGACCTCCTCAATTTCCAATTGACTTAAGGGAATTAAAATCTGACGTGTTGATAAGTATCTGACAAAAGTATCATTGAGGTTTTAAACTAAGGGCACACAGATTCATCTTCCTTATTCTTACACCAGAACCATTTCTTGCCTTTTCTTCATTCAAAATCACAGGAACAGATTTTTATTTATTTTTTTTTAACAGTATCAAGCAATACCATAGTCTTTGCACTAATATTTGTGCAAAAGACATTAAGTTCCCCTTCTTACCACTGGTCAGGGAATCCATACCCACATGTCCCAGGAGATGCCTGTGCTGCCAAACTAGCAGCTCTTATTCAGGCCTTTCATTCTTACCTCTTGTGCTGAAGCTATGGCAAAGCATGATTAATAACTCATTGTGTTAGAAATCACAACCACAGATCTGATCCTGGCCCTATAGTTTTGTGGTTGAAGCACTGTGATAAAAGGAGAAGATTCCAGGTCCAAAAGATGTTTATGGGGTTTGTTTAATACAACATTCCTATGACATAATAACATCTGAGACTATGACAAACTGGTTTGCATTAACCAAGTGGCAGTGAGAGCTGTACATGTAAAATACCACATGGATAAACCAGAGAAAATAATTTATGTACAAATAAACTTGGATAGCAATAATTCTATAGATGTATTATATAATCCAGGTTTACAGCTGCCTGGACTTTCTCCATACTAGATAAAACTTTTTATTTCTTCACATGGCAGACAGTTTAGTTTCATGGAGACCAATGTCAAACACAGTATATTGCCAACAAGACCAGCTTTAGGCGAAAGCAACCAAAATGTTTTTTAATCAGAAAGCATGTGAGAGTGGGGGGAGGGTTGGAAAGACAGGACACATGAAAGAGTGAAGTTTCCATACTGTCTATAGCTGGCCTTGGATCTGTGGAAGCACAAGGCTGTGTATCACTTGTGTGTAGGATAAGTGCTTTGAATTTTCTCAGTCATGCCAATATAAATAAATAGCATAAGTGGTCAGTGATCTTTTGGCTTATCTCTTATTAAAATAATAAAAAAGGTCTCCCTTTTAATAACTGGGTCACTGGGTCACTCTCTTTGGCTGTATCTCTCTGTACCACTCCATGGACTTCTTTCCCCTCATGGCAGGATTATGCATTTGTCCTGGCAGAATTTCTTGCAGTTCCCATCAGCCTGTCTAGATCCTGCTGTAAGACAGCCCTGCCCTTGAGCATACTGACCGATCCCTCCAGCTTGGTGCTATCTGCAAACTTGTCAAGAGTACACAGTACCTCCTCTGAGTCATTGACGCAAATATTAAACAGGACAGGTATAAGTTACTGGCCCACAAGCACAGGGACTATGGATCCATAGTTTTTAGTAACACAACACACCTTTTTCCAATTAAACTCCACTCTTCTTATCTAGGTGGTAATAAAAAATGGGAGATGGGAAAGGAACATGTTGATCTTTTGGAAATGGGCTAGAAAATTATTCAGATGAAAATGTGTTTCCCCCCTTATGTCATAATTTTAGGAAACTTAAGGGGAAAGGAAGTCCACTGCCAGTGTGTGAAACTTAAGTGATAACCTTTACAGAGATTAAATCAGTCTATTAGGCATTTACTATGTTTTCCATCAAAATATTTAGTTTTAGGATAATAGCAGGTCAAAATTATGTGCAGGGGGAAGTTAATTCTTCTTCTTTTCCCCCTTCACCTTCTTAATGTTCTTTATTTATGTGAGGAATAAGGAATAGCTGAAAAAAAGATAAGCTCTCTTTTAATCTAAATTTCCATCATAAGTAGAATTGCAGAAAAAAGTGCCATGACACACGATTGCTTGCCACAAAAAGAAACCACACTAATAAAATGCATATTCCAACCATGATCAGACTTGTACCAAGAGCTAGGAATGCACAGTGCCTACTGTATGTAAAAGTAAAAGCAATATTTAATAGCAGCCCTGTTCTCAGCCCCTGAATATGTGGAAAAATTTCGTTTGTGGGTTGTCTGGGTTACTTCCTTTAAAGCTACAGAGCAAAACTCCCCTAAATACTTTATATGAAAGCGGAATAATTACCTAACCAATAAATATCTTTGGAAACAGAGAATTTTCTCTAAGGAACTAATCTCCAAGGAATCAATATGAACATGCATGCAGGATAAGAAGGCACAGGCAAAGCAAGAAAGAGGGAAATGAGGAAATGCTCTAACACAGGCTGAGGTCTCTTGCTCTCTCTTTCTGTTGTTTCAAAGTCATCCATCATGTCATTATCCACAGCTAATTTAAAACAAAGACCTATCTGGCCATGTAATGAATACACTGACTTTCTAGTTCTCCGAGAAAGGTATATATTGTGGTATTTTGCTTGGGGATTTTTTGGGGGTTTTTGTTTGTTTGTTTTCTGAAGATGGGAGACGGAGGAGTGTAGAAATTAAGACTTTAGTTCAACTGATATATTCACTGCTCTTTTTTTAATGCAAGAAATATCAAATATCCTGGCCTGTTTTCAGCACTACACAGGTTGTCCTGCATCCTAGATGTTACTTTAGCCAGAAGAACTTCTCCAAATGAAGAGTAAAGAACATCAATAGACTTTTTATTATGTGTGTGTGTCTCTGTGTGTCTGTGTGTGTATTATTTTATTAATGTGCTATTGTTGCTCTCTGGATCTTAACTGAATCCCATCCTTAGTCTGTCAAGTGTTGAAGACTGTGACTAGGCATATATTGCAAAGCTGGAATCCAGAGCGTAAGACCACTTCCTGCACCTGTATGTCCACATTGTCCTCCACTTCTTTTTGCTAATGAACAAGTTTAGGGGTCTGATAAAGTTTCTGCCTAAAAGTGCTTTTGTCCCAAAGGTTTAGACACTTCAAACAAGGCTTTCTTTGTTCCTTTCCTGTGTTTGAATTCCTTAATTCTAGCATGTTAGAGACCTAACCAGTTCACTTCTCCAAGTATTTTACATTTTATTGCTCAGGGCATGTATTCATTGTCTGCCCATGTTTCAAGAGTTTTTTTCTGCAACTTTTGCTACATGTTCCTGCTCTTCTCCCTAAGTTCTATTGTCTCTTAGATTAAGGTGGAAAGGAGAATACAGAAGCAGGAACAAACACTATGCATGATTATTTGTGTGCTTAAATTCACTTTACACAAATACAGTAGTGCTACCATGCAAAAGACAACAGACAACAATTTGGTCAATGTCACAGCATATAAAGGATGATGCTTAAATTTCTTTGGCTAGTCGAAGAATGTGAACAAAGCTAGACAGTAATTTTGTTTGTTGTTTTCATAAGTCTGCTAGTTCCAGGAACAGCAGCATCTTTTAATTTATGATTCAGCTTAAGGTCTCTAGTTGACAGATCTTAAGCATTTGTGACAATAAGGATTTTGAGATGGACAGACTGATCAAATACGTGCTGTTGCCATCTCTACATAATGAGTACACTTCTGTTCAGGACAACACTAACCACAAACTGGAGAGCTTGGGTTTTTACAACGGTTCACCATTTTGAGAAAATTGTAACATCAGTAGAGGAAAATCCAGACTTGCATTATTTTGTCATTCTAATACTCCCAGGGCAGTTTCCCTTAAAGCAGAATGTTTTTATGTATGTGGAAGTTCCTAAGATGATGGAAGGTATAGAACTTTGACTCTTCAGAAAGTCTGTATTTGTTCACACGCTTCCCAGTTCTACTCTGTATCATCCATCTAATAGGGTATAAAATCAGACCCACAAGTGTATAGTTCTGTTGTTTCCCTCTTATAGAGCCTTTTTTGCAGATGGGATTACAGTGATAATTCTCCCATCAGTAACCTTAATGGAGCCATAACCACATTACGGTCAAAATACAGATCTCTGGACTCTTTTGCTCTAAGTTGTTCTTCTCCATTAAGTCCTCCCATGGACTTTCCATTCCATTCACAGAAAGTGTTTTGGCTGTCCATCCACAAAATCTATGGTCCTCCAGCCCTCAATCACTGCCTGGGTGAAATTGCTGCATATGATTACTTCAAACTCTTCATCCTGTGTGCTTGTACTTTGATGACTCTCGGTGCTCATAACTGTACTGATGGCAGTGTGGACTCAAATCAGCTGACACAGAAATGGCCTCAAGAGACATTCAGTTTGGGGAGTCTCCAGCCTTTCTGGTTAATGGAGTTGCATAATAATATTTTACCTTGGATGAAAGCCATATGATGGATACCATATATCTTGGGGAGTCCAAAGAGCAGGGGTCCTGTGAACAGCAGTGCTCTTACACAACTCCTGAGCTCCATCATGGGATCTGGGGCAAGCTAAAGATAAAGCTAGGTTCCAGGAAAATAGGTGACTTCACTCTAAACAGAATCTGATGACTACTTCTTTTCATGGGTGGAGACTCAAATTGAGCAGTAGCTCCTACACCAGAACAGCTCACCTGCTCACCAGGGGCTTGACATGCTTGACATGTCATTTTTTTGACATGTTTGCCACACTTTAATTACTGAGAAGCCAAATACAGCTGAAAGCTATGAGTTAGCTCATGCTCATTCATGTATCCCAAAGCAGGATTTACCTTCCTTTCATAGTTCTTGGTATTTTCTTGACTAGCTCTCTAAATATATCAGTGGAAATGACCCCCTTACCTACTAAAGCTACCTGTGCCACATATTTACAAGTTTATTATTAGAATGCCTTCCATAATATATAACTCTTTTTTTTCCTGAAATTTAAATTCAAGAATTCTTGATCCCCATTGAAAATGACAATCTGATTATCCTTTTCTGTGTTTGAAAATAACTGCCATGTACTCTAGAGTTTTTCCTTTTTCCTAGGCCAAAGGGTCTCTATTTTTAAAATCTTTCATCATGGATCACATTCTCTTTGCTTCTAATCACATGCACTGTTTTGGGCTTTGTCCAGTCACCCCATGTCTCTTCTGAAGTATAATGCCCCGAAGGGACCAAGTCCTCTACATGATGTTCTAATAGTGCTCAGAGGAGAAAGGCTTGAAGGCTATACTGCTATTTATAAATCAGAGCATTAAATTTTATTATTTCCACCTAAGTGCAGTACATCATGTAGAATTTAATCAATTTTTCATTCCACCACTGGAATTTCTCAAGATAATTCTGAATTTAAATTGAGTCTTTCAATACATTCATGTCTGCACTTTTTTCAACTTTGTCTCATCTGCAAACTTATTAAGGCTGTTATACAGATTGTTAAGAAAAGTTTAAATAAAGTCAAAACAAAGAAAGGTCCTGCAGTTTTGTGATCTGACAGTATCAAAATAAAGAAAATGGGTTTAAAATTATATCCATTAGCAAATAGTTTCTATGCTATTACTTTTCATTTAAAGCATCTGCAAAGAATTTGCTTAATTCTAGATATGCTTTGGATTTGTTTCTGGTTTGGGTTTTTTTCTGTGAGTTGAAGTTAGATTGATTAGTTTAATATTTCCAGCCTCCTCTTCCTCTGCCTTCTCCCCTCTTATTATATAAGGTACCTGTTAATTTTTGTCCTTTCCCAGACTTATATATTTTAGCCATTTTTGACAGATACTCAACTGCTAATTTGAAGAATTCCCCTCATTCTTAAAATATCCCAGTCTGGGATATCTAGTTTGGCTGATTTGAGGACATTCCATAATGCTCTCCTGACCTATTTCTTCCCTGTTTTACACCGAGTACTAAACTTTTTTTTCATGAATATTAACTATGCTAGTGAGGTGTCTGCAGCTTTTTTTGTAACATGGAATAAAAGATTTCAAATATTCCAGTCTTCTTGGGATCATCAGTTTTGTCATTTACTTGCTTTCAGTCTCACAAATAGGCAGGAAAAGCAATCGCAATTTTCTTTTCTCCTTGTTATTTTTAAAGCTTGTTTCTTTTGAAATGTTTTCTAGCTATGTGTTTATGCCTTAGTCTTCTGATTGGATCATACCCATGTTGTTATTTTATATGTTTTAGAATTTGATCTGATTTCCACTTTCCAGATGGAACTTTGTGAGTCTGAGATCAAGCAAAAGTTCTTGGCTTATCTAAACTCCTATCTCTCTCAATACTTTTCCCTTCCGATAAGAATAGCTTATGTTTTCTGCTACAATTTAATTACTTTTTCCTTTGACTTTTTTATTGACTTGAATTGGTGGAAGTTTTCTACTTCAAGTCCATGATTGTCTCATTTTTCTCTATTTTCTTCTCTGAGAATATATGCTTTATAATTTCAGTCACTCTCTCCAAGTCAACTTCCATCATTCTTTTCTCAAACAGCTACTTTTCACTGGTACTTTTTACTGGTACAGAAACACAACCAGAAGAGCCTCTCCTCTCTCTGTTTTTAACACAGAAATAGAAGTGGCGACCTGTGCTTTTCAGTATAGAGCTTGTTAATTGATCTGTGTCCTGAAGTTTTCTTTCCTATATGTTCTTTGTATAGTTAAACTCTCTTGTGACTTTCTGCTTTTGTGCATTGGGTGTTAAATGATTTGTCATTTATTAATAATAAAGGCTTCTACTATATATTCTCTGTTCACGTGGTTTGGTTTACTGACAGCAGCAGCTGAATTCTCCTCTTCTTTCACCATCATCCACAGGCTTTTGATGAGTCCAACTTTGTCCTTTGTCTGAGTTTCAGCACCAATGTAGGGCTATGTCCTTTAATGTTAGATTGCCCTACTCTGTAGTTATCTTACTCATAACTCTGTTTACCAATAAGGTCATTTTTGTTTAGGTATCCTTACTCCTCTTGTTGATTTATTGTATCTCCTCATGATTTCAACTTGGCTTGTCATATTCCTCTCCAATGCACACTGTTTTTTAAATTAGGTTTGTTGAAAATGGATTTATGTATCTAAAATGTTCACATAGAAGCAGTCATACAGTACGAACAGATAGTATATAAACTTAAATCTAACCATGTGGCTCTTCTCCTGTTCTTTTTTTCAAAGACTTTTTACAGGATTCTTACGTTACTGACTAAAGACCAAACCGACAAACAGACAAAGAGGTCCTTTATCAAAATTCTAAGTTATATCATGCTTTTATTATTCATTGTTTACTTGAGTCTAGTGGAGTTTAGATAGCAGCCTTGAAGTCATTTGCAATTGCAATATCTAAATGGCTTCAAACAATGACAGTAAGTAACATTTACCTAATGTTGTTATTTTATTTGATTTTTAATCACAATTGTAACCCTGAAGTGGAGCACCAACAGTTGTGTCCTTTCCACTTGCCTTTAACTGTACTTGATAACATTCCATCCATCCTGACGCTTGTAAACAGAACTTGGATATCAAGCTAGCCCAAACCTTTGACACAGGCCACAACTAGAAACAGCCTATGCAGAAATAATCCCATAAAATAGTTGACATAGCCAAGAGGAGGTCCCTGTTATGTTGAGAGTTATGCTACTTGATCTTTAACAGGAAAATTAATGACTTTGACCCCAGAAGCTGTGCTCTAGTAAGAAACTGTCACAAAACTGCTGTTTCCCATTTTCATAAATTGAATTTTCCACTTTTATAATTTTGAATTAGTAGTTTTCAGATATAACTCCTAGTGCAGATATTGGCCTGACATGATGAGGAGGTGAGCAGCAGGGCTGTAGATTCAAGATTGAAGGTCTCTTTGCCTCTGGCCTCACTCTCAGATGAGTCCATGTATGGTCAAAACCTCTCCATAAGAGAGGCACTGGAGCATTCCTGTTGCATCCTAGAAATTTAATTTAATATATGAAGCAAGTCATTAACTTACCCAAGGACAGAGAAATGTGAGGGAGTTTGTAATTCTGGAGACACATAAGAAAGTATAGCTTCTGTTACTTGTGCAGCACAGACACTGTTTATGTGACCCTGCAGAAGAAGTGGCAGCTCATAGCTGCCTACAGGACTGGAATCATCAAGCCCATCCATTTATCTGCAGTGGAGAAATAGCTGGGAAGGATGGGCTGGGTCAGGCAGGCAAGGATTACAATGGTTAGATTACTGTCTTTGGTATGTACCTATTTCAACGGTTACAGCCATTGTCATGGCTGTATATCTACTCATGTGTTGGGACTGCCTCATTTATTTTTTTCTCACACCTATGATGTGGGGATGTGAGGATCATTTTAATGAAGTTTAGAAACAGGAAAACCAGAACAGCGTGGGAAGTTTTGAATAACTGCTGAAAAGTGAAATAGAGGCATCTCCAACACCTAGTGTTACATCAAGAGCCTACATACATCCTGACAGCCAGGAATCATGAGATACCATTAACTCCAAACTTCCTACTCACATGGGCAGAGAGGAAAGATGTTCTTCAACATATCTCCTGGAGTTTATATATAAGGGTCCACAATTTCCAGCTCTTGTGCTACCTAAACATCTCAAACTCTTTCAGAGTACATTATAAGCAATGCATCTTGAGACAGGAGCATCAAAACTCAGCTTTTCTTGTGGTTATCAGTATTCACTCAATTTCAAGCTTAAATACATTTGTGGCTAGCAAAAATCCTTTTTGTCATGAGTCTAAATTGTCCTCCACCTGAAATTACTCACTTCCCACCCAATTCTTTCCCTAGGTATATTGATAGTTACATTATTACCTCTTTGCTTTGACTTTTATTTTAGCAAGCTGCTTTAGTTGCCTCTTAGGTTGGAGACTGATACACAACCTACAGTCACTTCTAAAAGGAATGGAGATTCACCTGGTGCTTTGTACTTCATTTTCCTAATAATCTGGCTGCTGACTTGCCCTGAAAGGAGAATTTCCAGTTCAATGCAAATGTATTTTTTCCTCCCTTTTTGTTTGCTTTGTTTTGATTTGGACCAAAACCTGAACATTTCAAAATTTTCTGTGAACTGAACTTCTAAGAATGTAATTCAAGCTGCCCACTTGAAGATCAGCTGTCACTTTAGTTCTACTACCCAAGGTCCTAAGCCTGTGACTTTGGTTGGAGCAGTGAAATACAGGTACTCAGCTGCTATGTATTAGATCTGGCTGCTCTGGAGTCACACAATCTGAAATCCACTGCAGTCCTAGCATGGTCCTCTTGCTGAACCTAGTGCGAGAAAAGTGCTTGGTTTCTGGGAAGCTCCCAGCAATCCAGCCCCACCTTGGGTTCTCGGAGACTACAAGGTCCAGATCACATTTTCTGGGTGAAACGCACTGTTCTGTGAATTGCATTTTTGTGTCAATAATACTGCCTTATCTCTGTACAAAGTCCCTTGTCTGATCCATCTTTCTGCCTGTGGTCCCCTCTTTAGAGCAAGCCACTCTCACTATGGTGCTGCTAGAGATGGTGATTGCTGTCGGAAGAGAGGCCACAGCTACAGGGAAGCCTTGCCAGCCTGAGGACTAGGACAGGCAGTGCCAGGAGGAGTACATGTACCTATGTACCTTGATTCCCTAAGCATTGCTGACAAAGCTGCATCCAATCATCTCTTGTACTCCTCTTGTACTAAATCCCATCTTCCCTCTTTAGTGAAAGTAGAAAAAAAAATAAAACAGGACCTGGCAATGAGATTTCTCACTGGGTCCCATATCACCCCCATCACGTAACACTCTTTGGCATAGTTTTGACCTAAGTCAGCAAGTCCTGAATAATGCCAAGGGGATAGCACTGGCTGGGAACTGTTTCCAGTAGAAAGTACAGAGATGACTAAACCACTGGAGCTGGCTCCTTGCTCTTAGACTCTCACAGCACTGTCCCAGCAGTGTCTGAATCCCTGGGTAAGCAACATGGTACACGTTAGGGGTATACAGCACATTCGTGCAGTTTCACAATATGAAAACACTGGTTTGGCAGATTGAAACCTGAGTCTTCACACAATTTTAGCTACAGAAATAATTACTATACTACACAAGTGCTGTATGGGAGCCCAGAGGAAACCATGGCCAAAAGCTATGAGTGCGGGCAATGGCCATCAGCGACTGCTTCTGTTTCACTTAGTAGTACAGATGTAGATATGGTCATCTGCCTNCATACATCTAGACTTTCTGGAGTCTCTTCTATGTAAAATAAAAACATTCATATTTATGTATATTAATATTCTTTCAAAATCTTTGCCAGCCTTTTCACATCCCACCTCTTTCCTTCCCTGCTTTTAGCAGCACAGCTCTGCTTCAGTTCAGGGTAGTGTTTTCAGAGGCTGAGGCTCCTTATGCTCATTTCCAGCATACTTTTGTAACTGAACTATAAGTTTCAAAGATTTTCTGTAGGAAAATCATGTTATCTCATAACTGATCCTGTTATTTGTCTCTGCATCCATGATTGCAATACTTTGGACTCGCAGGTTTTTCTGTTATACGAAATCAGTTAACTCCTTCCCCCCATGGTAGGGGAAACTATCTTCCCTTCTCCATTCTTAGGATTTATTTATTCTCTTCAAAATTTTTTGTATACACCTTATTCAAAGATCCATCTGAATAAGTATGTTAGAGGAAAGGAGACAGGGAAGATATGTGTTACAAACAAAAGTTCAATGCTGTTCCGAATTGACTTGTTTTTTACATCATTAAAATAAAATCAGCAGATCCTTAATGCTGTTTTGAATTCTGCAGTTTAAAAAATTGGCTGTTCCTTGTCTGCCAAGTTCAAATAAGGGCCACACCCCAGGGCCAGGCCCTTCACGTACTCATGAGAGGTTTCCTGTCCACAACAGCTGCAGAAGAAAATGCAGCACCTGAATTCAGGCAGAACGGCCACTATACAGAGGAGTTACACTGAGCACTGAGACATTTACTTAATGAGATAATTAATTAGATGGCTTGCCAACATTTGAGCTCCCTTTCCACAGCCTACAGGGTCTGGTCTTAGACAACCAACTCCAAGAATGTGCTTAATGTCTGATAAAGCAGGGCTGAGAGCTGTGGTGACTAGAAGGAAAACTTTTGTGCCAGTCTTATTTGCATAACATCTATCAAGTCTTCAAGTCAATTTGTAAATGAAGTTTTCAAACAAAAGAACTAAATTTACAAATATGCACAATATTTTGCATAGCAGTCTAATCCCCATCTGACCCCACTGAGTAGTAATCATCACACCTTTTTCCCAGCAAAAGGAAGACCATGATTATTACCATGATTATTGTTAGAAAAGTAAAATTTGAGTCCAATGAGAAAATTTATCACTAAACTAGACAAAAAAGCAATGTTGATGTTAAACTGTGCTTTCATTAATAGCAGAATGAGCTAATGAATGCTATTAGTTACAGTTTTGCTGCTTATTTTCTTTTGCCATTTTATTCCTAGACCATGTGGTTTTTTTTAAAATGGGAACAATAAACATCTGTAGTGTCCTGGGTCACAGATTGAAACAGCCTCTTTCAAAGCATGTAAAGCCAATAAACTGCAAGAACAGTCTAAAACAAAATCTAGTGCTGACAGAAAAAGCCTGAAGTGTACTTACTAGCTAATTTTTTACCTAATTACACTTGATTACAACAGATGAGAATGACTAGGTTTTTACTGATAGCAGTAGAGTAGACGCACTGAATCTCTTAGTCCTTTCTCCTGCTATAACAGCCTGGATATCTCCTTTTGTCTCAAAATGGAGAAAAGGATCAGTTTCCCGCTCAGCAGTAAGAAAGAGATCACTTTTCCTTCATATTTCCTAGACTATTTGCAGCATTCAGACACGTGCCACTTTATCCTCTAAGTGTTGTACCACTATATTCCAAATACAAATTTGATATGATTGTTGTCTTTCTTACCATTTTTACTATTTAAGCTCTGCTTTTTCTTCTCTATCTCAAGTTTTTGTTCTTTGAAAAGGCTGCCGGCTTAGTCCATGGTTACTACGTCTTCTTGCATTCTCTGGAGATATAATGGAAGTTCCTCAGGATGTTAGACATGGAAATTTGCTTTGCTGGTATGTCCCTCACCGCTTTAACACCCTTTTAGAATATTGAGCCATTCTTGTCCCCATCCTAAAATTGCCTCTTATATTTCCTTATAACTTAAAAGAAAAATTCTTCCAAGTTCCCATAACATAGCATAACAACACATTATGTAATGCTGTGAGGTATTAAGAGTAATGTTTCCATTATTTGTGCATTCTAGCTATTTATTTATCAGTGTCCTGGACATTTATAGGCAGCAGAACAGCTGACTTCTATCTATTACAGTTGGGGTTTCATTCCTTTTTTAAATCAAACCATCATCCTTGAGATAGATGAGGCTCCCATCTTCTCTTTCCAAGGCAGAATCCATGACATTTTTATTGAGTGTGAAATGCAGCTTGGAAGAGTAGAAACAAATTGCTTCTGTGACCATCACAATACTCATTTTTCTCCTCATTGTTTCATAAGCATAAAAATTGGCCCTGAAGGTAGGACTCAAGTAAATCAGGGACTCAAAACTAGTCAGACAAGGCATTTATCTGCAAAAGCAGATATGTACCTATAAGTGTTGGAAGCAACAAGACTTACGAAAGGTATGCCTTTACCTGGTAATCCTGCCTGCAGAAACAAAGGGGATGTTGGTCCTGTGCTTCCTCTGCTATCTTCTGTGCTATTCCATAACAATCTGCTTATTTCACAATAAGTTAATGAGCCTACTGTGTTGCAACTCCACTGCAGAGCTACTTAATTCATTGGGCTGGCAAGTGTACTGTTTGCTGGGATGATAAATACTAGCAGAGCACCCAGGTCACCAGGGTTTGTGACATGACCTGTAGTTGTAGTCTGGGCGGAGTCTGGTACAAGCACGAGTGCATCCCTGCCAGACTCTGTCTTGTGACCAGGGCACCTCAAGGGCATTTAAATAAAAGCCTTGTCCCTCCAGCTAGTCACTTGTTGATCCCTCTTTTTACCTGCCAGAAGCATTTCCACATGATGATCCTATAGCATCTCTACCACTAACCGTGAGAAAATGGTTAATACAGTGATTTCCCCTGGAAAAGAAAAAGGCTTCAGAAGGTGCACATGTTTATGTTGGCTGTTTAACCTTGACAAATACCATCTTTGAATTTGACTCTTCTAGGCTGAGAGATTCAGTTCACCCTTCCTCCCTTCCGAAGGGTTGGGTAGCCTGGGAAGTGAGTCCTATCACACTAATGCCCCACACCACCAGTAATAGAATTTTGCTCTGGACATCAGCATCTGAGATCTAGGAGAACAGAAGATTTCACTGGAGGATGCTCTATGCAGAGTGCCTTTGCTCTGCCAGTGCAAGAGAGCTTTTCATCCTCCTTGGCCAGACTGGTCAAGATTCAGGAAGTGAAGCAGAATGGGTAGTGGAAGTAAACATGGTAGTCCATAACACATATCCTGTCCTCAGCTAGAAGATGGTGAAATTGAACAAATCACAGAACCCACAAAAAAAAACCCCAACACTAACATAAAACTGAGGCATAAATGGCTTTCTGATCGTTTTTTCATAAAATCCCTCATCACTAACAAAATCATAGAAAAAAGCCTTCTTTTCTGTATGCAGAAAGGAGATATGCCTTGACATACAAAGCGCTTGGGATGTGAAGGAGGTCTTAATGGCTGACTGCTTTGATGAAGTCAGCCTGTGAACTTTGAGCACTTATTTCTTAGGCAATCTTCAAAGACTACATTCCCTCCAGATTCCTCAGAGTCGGGCCTTTATAGGAAATGTGCTCGTCTTTGTATTGAAGTGTTGTTTGCACTACAGTAATTCTTGTTTTCTCAGCGTACTCAAACCCTCATTACTGCCTGTGATCAGTTGGTACCACCATTCATTTTCCATTTTTTGGGTTCTGCTTGATTTCATCTGGCTTTCAGAGCTATGCTCCTCTCTGCACAAAAATAGGCTCTCAGTTCTTCACTATATGAAGGAAGTAATTACAGTGCTCACAGCTCACAGCTCCTCAGCCATCACTAATGCCTAAAGAAATTTCAGAAGCACAGTCCAAGACAAACTCTATTCCCTGTCACACAGTTACCCCAACACAGTAAGTTTTCTGACATTTTTGTTGCAAAGCCTCCGTAACGTGGTCTGTGTTCAGCACTGACACAGCTGTAGTGTCAAAGTGCAAATGCCAGACATTCTTCAGTGCGCTTATCCTCATGAGGAATACATTTCTGATGCAGCAAAGTTCCTTCTCTCTGCTTGTAGATGAGAAGTGAGGTCTCCAGAGGGTGAGATTTAAAAAGTTTCATCTCCATACATATTTGTCTATCCTTCCTGCTTGAAGAGAGACCCTTAATAACTGCATGAACTAGAACATTAAACAGGAATTACATCCCATCCTGAATTTCTAACTGAAAGCTGCAGAGGAAGTAGTTTATGATTCAGGGAATTAGGCATGAGTGTTTTGCAGTCCAAAATATTACTGAAGGTGTTAGTTAATATTTCCACCTTCTCAGACTTGGTTTCAAGAGGCAGCTGATTTATTCTGTACACAAAAGAAAGATTTCATTTCCCTTGCATTTATTGGTAAAAGACCAAGAAGGTACGCCTGATTCCAAAAAGAAGTTAGAGAGACAATCGTTCCATTGTTTGAGAAATGACCAAAAAGAATAGCTATGATTTTGTTGGGCTGTTTCCTCTTACAATTGATTGGGCTCCAGGCAAAGAAAATACACTTGGCAGTGAGAGACAGCTAGTGCACTGTCACTATAAGTCAATTACTAACTGGAAATGCACAAATAAATATACAGATAAGATTGGTAAAGACAAGATGACCCTAAAGTAGTAGCTGAGGATTGGAGGTTAAAGTTGCAGGCAACCCCTGGCATATAATACTTTCATTCAGATTGAACCACACTGTAAGTTGAAATTAGGACATAAACCAATTTTGGCTACAGCAGTAATTTTCAAGATTAAATCACTTAACCACTTTGTCTCCTTTAGAGGTAGAGTTCAAGAGCAGAAGCAAGGCAGACATTTCCGGGCTCCGGCATGAGCACTTGCACAGGAACACCAAACTCATGGTGCAATTTTGAGCACTATTGAAATCTAAGACTGTAGTAATTTGCAAGGTAGCAATAGCATCAGTTTCATGAGTGTACCACAGTAATCTCTCCTGACTAAAAAGAGACAAAAAACCTGATTTATTGCTGATAATAAGATCAAGATTGGGCAAACTGCAGTTTTCTGGAGAGTTGTCAGAGATTCTAGGCATTTTATATTGTAAATGCTGTTCATCAAAAATACAGCAGCACAATAACACTTCTCCTTTACAGGTGCCCATGCTAAATATGCCTTCTTATGTGAAGAGTAAAGTTCAGAGCACAAAAGAGCAATTATCGTTAATTTAATACATTTAGCAAACAAACCTGTAAGTTCTCAGCTGGAATGACAAGAAGCTGTATAAGAAAGCAAGCACTTGACTGGCTTTTGAATGGAGGCTGTTGCATTAGGGATTTTGTTGGATGGCATGTACATTGGATGCTCTGGTTGAAATAATACAGAGAATGTTTAGCTTATTTTAAGACATTAATCCAAACTGCCTTTGAGAGAAAAGAAAGATTACAAGCAAACAAACAAAATAAACAATCCCCAACTCCAAAACACACTCCAGAGAAGTTAGAAGTTCTTCCCAAATAAAGCTCAGATGTCATACATGTGTTAACTGGAGGAAAAAAAAATTAGGCTGAATCTGTGAATTGAAGTTTTTATAGTTTTGAGTGCCTAGTCTTGCAAATTAAATTAATTTTCAGAAATCCACTACAGGATTAATATAGCAATAATCTTATAACTTTCTGATAAATTATCTTCAAATGCTGTGTAAAAAAAAATATGGAAAGACTTAGGAAAGTTGACTTGCAATCATTTCCTAGAGAGATTCTTTTTTGAAACTGATTCTTCATACAAATTTGAAGAGGTCTAGTTTTATGTGTTGGTTTTTTGTTTGGTTTTNTCTCACAGCACTGTCCCAGCAGTGTCTGAATCCCTGGGTAAGCAACATGGTACACGTTAGGGGTATACAGCACATTCGTGCAGTTTCACAATATGAAAACACTGGTTTGGCAGATTGAAACCTGAGTCTTCACACAATTTTAGCTACAGAAATAATTACTATACTACACAAGTGCTGTATGGGAGCCCAGAGGAAACCATGGCCAAAAGCTATGAGTGCGGGCAATGGCCATCAGCGACTGCTTCTGTTTCACTTAGTAGTACAGATGTAGATATGGTCATCTGCCTACTTGAGCTGCCTCTAATTAATTTCCATAACTTAAAACCTTAATGGCATGAAAACAAAGAGGTTTTTTTGTCATATTCTATCCAAATGTCTACCAGTTTTCTGTCTATGTAACCCAACCAAAAANTGTTTGAATTCCTTGGCAGTAACATGCTAAGAGAAAACTCTTATTCCTCTGCTATTTTTTTTCACTGATGCCATCCTAGTCTCAATCTGTCCATGCATTTCCCTCCTGTTACTTATTCAGATTATACATGCTCTGGCTAGCCTACAACTTAATTATCAATTGTCACTGTTCATTTCTTTACTTGTTGCTCTTATCTATCTACATTTCTTCCACTTTGAGCACCATAACACCTAGATTTCCCTCTTTTTTTTTCCATTCTTCCCATAACCTTGAACTTCCCCACATTCATGCAGGCTTATCATTCCCTGGAATCTCTATATCCATCTTNCTCTTTGAGTCAATGCACTCAGCTTTTAAATGGTGCTTTGTGTAAACTCCTGGGAGTTTTCCTCCGAGCTAGTGATCTCCAACCACAATCTCCCCTCCCCCATCCAGACACAGCTGTTGGAGATTACAGTTCAGTAACACAGAGTCAGAATAAAAATTACTAGAGCAGAAATCTAATTGTCTCAATTGCTCCTTTTAGGTGCTACTTCATACATCTAGACTTTCTGGAGTCTCTTCTATGTAAAATAAAAACATTCANCATTCTTCCCATAACCTTGAACTTCCCCACATTCATGCAGGCTTATCATTCCCTGGAATCTCTATATCCATCTTTTTGGGCTTTGGGTTCTTGGTATTCCTAGGTTCAATTTTACAATAAGCCTTCTTCCCAACAAGAAAAACACAGTGTTGCAAGAACAGAAGCTTCTCTTCTTTTATGGACAACAGGTAGTGAGCTTTTTTTGTTAGTCTCACATACAAATCTAAATCTATATGTTTCAGAACTTAGAAGTCAGCACAAAAGAAGTCAATGAAAAATCATACATGTGAGATTTGAAATACACTTACAAATGTCCACATTCAGTGACTTTAGAGAGGCTTCTGAGTATACTTAAGTGGATGCTACAAGAGCATGTACAGACAAATATATTAATTTCCACAAGATTAAGATGCTGTAAGGAAAATACTCCTTTACCTTAACCTGACCTAAAGCAGGTTTTATCATGCGGAGTTTTCATAGCCTCTGTCAATACTGAGGGGAGATGGGTAAGCTGCGCCCTGTAACAATGATGTTAACAGCAGGGACTTAATCTGAAGTGGAGAGACAAACAGTTGTTCCTGATGCTGTCCTTTGGGATCATCATGTGCCCTCTTTGAATCAAGTTAAACATGCTCACTATGTTTGCTATTAATTTTAATTAATTTCAATCCTGACCAACAATCTTACCGCTCCTATATTGTTTCTTTATTTCAGAACTTCATTTTCTCCATATATTACTGCTTCTGTTTGGTTGGATATTCAAATGTGGCATGTTTTCCTTTAACCACACCCAAAGTAGAGATTCAATATATGTAAATGGTGATTAAGTGAGCCAGGGAAACTTGTACATATCAGGTGTGATACAAAGCATTGTCATAAAAATCAATGAAGAAGAATTGCAAAAGGATTTTCATTAGAAAGAAACCCTTTCATTAGAAAGAAATCTGCCTTCCTGTCAGATTAATTCATCTTAATTTAATAGGCATTATGCAGGTACCTCAGAACAACTCTGTGATTTTCATGTATATTTAACTAACTGGTTTCTAACCTGAAATACAAGATCCAAATCCCACCAGTCATAAAACCTTTATACTGATTTCAGTGGGTTTGGATACACAAACCCACACAGCCAGGAAAGCAGTTACAAATGCAGGGGAAAGTACTACAATGACAAATACAGCTCAGACTGACACTACATGCTGCAACTGCACAGATCTTCTCTGAGAAGTGCAAAATCTGTGCAGTAAGAGTTTCTAAAAGTGTAAGGAAATAATTCAGCAAGCATGGAAGGTGTTGAACTCAACTCTAGGTCCTGTCATAGAAGATAAAGATGAATTGGAAGCTTATGGCTGCCTAGGCAGTATGAATCATAAACTAGCTGTGCTCATTAACACTTAGAAGAAGCCAATACCAGCTCTATCAGTTCCTTCTGAAAACTTCAGAAACTGTTCTTTAAGATTCTATTTCAGAAACCTCAGAAATAAGGCACTAAAGAGTAAGGAGTACCTTACTCTGTTCAATTCAGTCAAAGTGATTTGAACAAACATAATTTCAATAAGAGGATAAGGAAAGACAATAAAACAATAAACCAGAGATAAAAAATTAATCTACAAAATAAGTTATGCCAATATCACTAACCTTCTCACATGTCCATGGCAGTAGTCCAAATGTAGACTAACATCCTTATCCAAGCTAAGAAGTATCTGAAATAGCCAGACTCTGCAGTACATGGAACTCCAGGGCATGTATTGCTGGGTAAAAGGCAGCTTTTGTTGTTTGTGCTGCTACTCTTCAACTCTACCACCACTCCTGCTGCCTTCCTACCCACATCTGTCATCGCTGCCAGAGAACTTTCCCAGCTGCTGTTGGTCTTCAGCCTGTGAGCTCTTCTGGACCTTCCAGAGACTACTTCAGTGCTTCACTCGTACAAGAAATATAAATTTACCCTGAAATGGACAGTATAGGCCATGATTTTTACTTGTTTCAGGATTTTTCACCTTCCTATTTCTGGCTGCAGCCATTGTCAGAGTAGCATTTGTCCATGGGAATATCTGTCAAAGATTTAATTTCTGGAAGTTTCCAGACATGACTTGCAGTCCTACAATCACTTCAACTTCATAATTTTTTTTTTCTCTAATAGAAGTATTCTAAGTTATTGCACACCTTGCATGTAAATGATGTCTGGCTTAGCTATTCGCTTCCCCTCTTTCTCAACAAGTGCCAAGAGAGGAATCTTCTTTCAGACAAGTCCCTGCCCACACTGAGTACTTTCACAGCTATAAAGTATTTCTACTTCCATTTACTTTGAACTGAAGAATGTTTCCAGTAAGGAGAGCAGTGAGCTGAAATTTCCTTTCAAAACTGCATTTTGTTTGTCTAGAAAATCTCAGATAATTATTTCTGAAGTGATTTTCTGGGTAATGGAATATGAGGGAACAGTGTGATTTGAACCCCATTCTGCTAAATGCATATACTATCTACTTTCAACTTTGATTGCTTGATACCCTAAACACCTAAATTCAGAGTCTAAATTCTCTATAGCAGCCTGTGGAGGAATCTAGGCATCTTTGAATGGTGATTCTTAGGATGTGAATTAGATACATAAATTCAGAATACGTGGCCACACTTTCTATAATCTACAGATCAAAGTGAAAGGTCTGCAGGAGTGCACTGCATGAGGAATGTATAGCTCAGAGAGAATGTGGTTCAAAGCACCACCAATGTCTCCACCAGGCAACAAATACTCTTTATTAGCTTTAGTTTGACAGGTTTTGACCTCATCTGCCTTGCACAGAGCAGCTGCTATGCACTTCTGTGCTGTCCTTGGTGCTTTGGATGGAGTTTTTGCCTGTAGCGTAGCACAGCATAGCACAGTGCAAATGCAAAACCTAGCACTTCCTCCTGGAAGCCAGAAAGTGCTGAGACTCAGGTACAATAAATAGGAGCACAGACTGCGTCTTCAGAGGAAAAAACATGTGGCAGATAATGTTTTCTCTAGGGGTCAGCCCAGTCCCTTGGGATAAGCATTGCTTTCCCAGCTTCTGGCTTGTTGCTGGACTCAACACTGTGCTAGAGCCCAACCTGGTCCAGGTGTTCACATGGGTTTGCATTGAAACCTACAAGCTTCTGGGACTCAGAGATCTGTGGGGTGAGACTTATCTGTACTCCCCAGCAGCCCTGGTCTTCAAAATGAGATCAGGAGCCACCTGACCTGGATGGGCTTGCTAGAAACCAGGTTGCATCTCCCAAGGTGGTTCATTTCTTGTGTTTTGCTGCACAACATTGGCAACACTGAGGTAAACAGGTGTGAGAAACAGTGGAATTTTGCTTGTGCCAAACCTTAACAGTCTTTCCATAACTCACGTAAATAATCTGCAATACAGATAAACTGATATTCGACTGTTGTAAGAAATACTGATTCTAGAAGTTTTTGGAATAATAGACAAAAAACAAACTGAGAGTAGAGTATTAATTTCATAAAACTACTTTTGTAAAAACAAAAGCAAAAACCAGGAAAGAAAACCTTAAAATACTACCATTATCAAAGGTGAAAAATTAAAAGGATTATTTAATGAATCTCCAAATAAAAGAGGATATGAAACAAAGTTTGGACAGACCTGTTCTGTGAAAAAAAGTCTTCTTTTGAATCAAGCATTCATAATCTTTTATAAAAAAGTGATTTTTTTTTTTTATGAAAGTGAAAAGTACCACAACCTAGATGCAACTATGGTTCCTCCAATGAAAATTAAAATATTTTGATTCTTCACATTAGTTTAATGAAGAAAAAAAACCATATAAAGTATGTTTGCTGATGTCTGCTTGCATAATAAGTATATACACATTAACTACAGCAGCTCCTTAAAGTTTTCTGAGTGTCTTTTGGTGTTATACATAAGAAGACTGACATACTAACATTTGTAGAGCACATAAGTAAAGAATTCAACTTGACTGGCACACGCTGTCCCTTGGAAGGAATTGCACTAGTATTTTCCCATGAAACTTGTGTATAAATAAAGGAAAGAACTGCATGCATTATTTTTCAAGGGATGAGGTTAACTATAGGAATTTAAACAAATAGCTATAAGCTTAGTAAAGTGAGGATTAGTACAAACTGTGGTGTGCATTGATTCCAGACTGCAGATTTGTGGATTTTCATTTTATACTAGGTAAACAACCACACTGGACCACTAATGATATGCTGCCTGCTTTCTGAGTCCCCAGCCCAAGACAGCCACAATCTGCATTTCGTAGATGCTGACAAGTCAGTGCAGCTGAAGCCAGCAGATGCCATGAGGGACTGGTGGCCATCAGACAAGTCCTAGGCATCTCCAGTGAAGAGCACAGGTAATGAAACACTTAGTTTAGAGGCTGCATCTGTAAATTCTGGGACAAATATTTTTGGAGTATTTACTAAATATCATATCTGGGAGCTGAGATGGACAACTCTTTTTTTTTTTGTAGGCTGCCCTGATCCAAGCATAAAAGAGAATAACTATTTTAAGTGTTGACATAAGGTTCAGATTACATACAATAAGCATGATAAAGTCATGCAATGACTGAGAGGAACCAAAAGAAACGTTATGACATTATGTTACCAGTTCAGCACTTTGCATTTACAACACAGAAATACCTTCTCTGGGGGACTAAAGGAACACGTCCAAGTGGCTTCCCTGAGCCTCTAAGCAACTTTTTCAGCTGAATAAGAGTGCTTGTGTTTTGCCAAACCACATTCTATATCACTGTTATACGCTGGATGACATAAAGGTTAAACTGACTTAATTTTGGCATTTCTACTGTTTCTTAACTTTTACCATTCAGAGTAAGTAACCAGTATTATATAGACAAAAGAGCTACACCCTTACATATAACCTCTTATCTAAAATGCTTTACAGTTAACACTAATTGCCTAATTAATGTACCTTTACATCACATAGCTATTTCAATTAATTGTTAAATTATATTGCTATGTAATTAATAAATAGCATGTAATATCTATAATATGTAATATTAATGTATTGANATTTATAGTTATACATCAATATAAAACATTCTTTGGTGTGTTGCTTAAAAACCACTTTCCAACTGGAATACACAGTTCATAGCACTGGAGACATTTATGTTTGATTTGTGGACTTTACTGTTCTGCTTACACCAATGATTATTTGAAGGCATTAAAGGGATCTTAATTTAAAGCCAGAAAAAGCATCCAGAGAACTATTAGGGATAATAACTAAAAGAACTTGTGACAAAAGGACTTGTCCTCTGAGATTCAAAAATTGCACAGAATTGGATGCAACCAGCTAGAGAAAATAGTGTTACAGAGACCAAAGAATACATAGTCCAAACCTATCAGACTATCCCTAGTCCATTCAGATGTAAAGCTGATGTACCAAAATCAGTTCATCTTGTCTATATGACTGTACTGCTTCAGTGAGAGTATATTGGACTGAGATGGGGGACAAAGTAGGTTTTTATTCTGAACAAACTAGGTGGAGATCCTAAAATGGGGGCTGATTTACCACTGAAAGATTCTTTGGAAAATATTCCCCATACACACATTCACAGCATGTGCAAACCATTTCTGACCTAGAATACTCTTAGCCTTGCCAGGACTCAGAGACTGCCTCTCCAGGCTTTTCCTTGCTTTCCAATCTCCTCTTAGAACACAATCTGCATAATTCTCTGTTACATCTCATACAAGATTCAATTGACAAGGCTTTCAAAATAAAGTCTACTCAAATGAATAGTTCTTAACATATTTGTATATACATCAGTTTCATACTATTTACCAGTACTGCCCATTTATACCCAAAGCTCAAACACTGCCCAAACTTTGCAATCCTTATGATGAAGCCAAATTCTGGTCTTGTACTGTCCAGATGAGCTTGCATATGAATATTTAGTAACAATGTGCCTGTAACCACACAAAATATTTGTCCCTGGTGAAACCAGAAAAGGGAATTTTAGGATAACTAATTTTTTTAAAAGTACTTCAGTTTCAAAGACTGTATTTAAAACCTTTTCCCAATTTTCCAAGGTTCATAAGAAAAGTTAGTCTATGTATACCGATCATACTGCTGTTATAATTATTAAAGTAGCATTATTGATCATGTCGTATGATAAAAAATATTAACTGGTCTTTTTTTTTTTTCACCTAGCACATATAACAGAATGGGCTTGTATTTCTTTTCCAGAAATAATTTTGAGACAACTTCAGAATCAACATACTGGCATAGAAGTGCCACCAAAATGCACCCTTCAGATGACTGGGATTTTTGATATATGAGCACATTCTTTCTTGCAAGAGATTGCAAATACTTGAGTGGTATTTGTATTAAAGTAATAAAAGAAGTGCAAGACCAACCGGGGCATGAGTATTTCTCCACTTTTGCTCTCTATTCAATTGCAGCCATAACTATTGTCATAACAGTTCTCAAGGCACTGGAACAACTGCAGCACCAATTAAATAGGAATCCTAAAGGGTTCTTGCAGTCAATACACATGATTGCTATAGTCTGTTATTTAAACTCACATATGTAAATTCTTTGACCTTACATGTGTTACATGGCAAAAAACTTGAATTCTGACAAATTAATATTTTTACGTGGTGTTTGAAAAAGGAACTTTTCAGGCTGATAGCAGATTTCTTTTTCAACAAGATTTTGTGTACTGCTAATCAAGGGTATTGCTTGGATTTTATGAATAAATTAGAATGTATACCTTGTCATCTCCCTCTTTTCATTTCCTTTTCTATCATTTCAAGAATATTGCCGAAAAGTCTTCTTGTCTAGGAGGTTAAATGACCACAAGCAATAGAACAAACCACAGAGAAACAGATGAGGGCTACTATCACAGAACAAACCACAGAGAAACAGATGAGGGCTACTATCACTATCCTCTCTACATAACCTACACTGTGCACAGCATGGCTTTGTGCAGTAAACATTTGGTGTAAAAAATGCTACAGACATCAGCAAAGTATTTTTTTTCATACATAAGTATTTATAAGCCAAGATTATTTGCATACAATGCTTAAAACCAGAATTTTTTGTAAGGTATGGTGTGGTGACTTTGTGACTCTTTTGGAGATATGTGTGTTTCATACTCTTGCCACATGCCATTGTCAGTGCTGTGCAGTGCATGTAAGAGCCTGACTCTTCACAGGAGCAGCAGGAGAGCTGAGCTGCCCAAAAGACAATTACTGCTGTCAGTGAAACTAAGCAAAAGGCATTGCTTTCCTCCTGGCTGGAAATTTCTCAATAGAGAAAATTTAAAAGTCAGACTGCAGTTAGCACCGTGATAGTACTCACCAGAAACAAATCTAGCAATAAGTCAGAATAAAACCAAGGGCTTAGGTTCTTGCCTAAATGCCTAAGCCATTCATACCTGCAGATCCCTCCAGTTCACAGGCAGTTTTTTGGCTGTCAGTGAAGAAATGAAGATGCCAGTTTTGGGTGAAAGAGTTCAGCTGTCCAAGGAGGCAGAGGCTTAATGAAGAGTTAAGTAGAACAATCCATCACTGCTATGAAACCCTAACATAGCTTATGTTTTTTTTAAGTACTTTCAGGTATTATCTGGATATGTTTTGAAGCTGTCTTATACTCTTACACAACACAAAGAGCTTCAGATTATATACTTGATGTTTCCAAAAATTTTAAAAAATAATGTTCATGTTTCTATAATATGTACATTCATGTTTCTATGTGGCAGAATAAGTCCAAGGGAATGCTCAAAGTTAATTTAAGTGGTATAATTTTCTTTTACTGTGAATATCGCTTAAAATATTAATGTTATTTTGTGTCATGGATTGGATACAGAGAAGAGGCATTCTTGATACTTGTATTTTTTTTGTATGTGACCCTACTAAGTTCTGCAGCCACACTGGAGGCAATTACTCCAATTACCTGATACTACAAGATTAAATTTGGCATATTCTTAGTCTTGGAAAGAAGGGGAGGTCATAAGGAGAATGAAAAATGTTGCTTATTATGTGAACAGGTAACATTTAACCTGACGACAGCACAAATACAAATAAACAGTCATGCACAAATACACATAGTTCTGAGTGAAAGCTTCACTTGCAGCCAGAGACACTTTTGACTTAGATAAAGTAAGCAAGAAAATCAGTGTTTTGAAGATTAAGCACAGGTTAGTGTAACATTATTTCCTGAATATTCAGGTAAAATTAAAATATTATTTCCTCTAAAATTAGGAAATGGTAACCAATGTAAATTAGGTTGACTAATACATGTTATTTCTATTCAAAGCTAACAAAAAAGACACTTTAAGTACTTTTGTTTAGCCTAAAAATGAACCTAAAACATTAAACTTGCAATTAAACACCTTTAATTTATATTTTCTTCATCTCTGTAATATCCTGCCACAGTTGCGTTGCTTTCCTGATCACTGACAGCAGTTAGAAATGTTCTTGTCCAGAAATGACATGGACATTATTTCTCTCTTCAGTCTGTTCCATTCTTTTCTCTGATTCTCCTATTACATTGTGTTTGGATTACTTCTTATCTCCTGATTCACTGCAAATAGAGTCACAGACTTTGAGATCCCTGGAGTCCACCTTATCAGGGTTTTTTCTCAGTCATTTTGTTCTTAGGAATGCAATAAATGGCTAGTTTACATTAGCATAAGATAAAATTCCATATACACCAACAGCTACATAGTGCAGAAAAAAATCAACAGCATGAATTTGTTCTGGCATTGCATATAGAGAAAGAATAAAATGGCATCAGATACTTAAATATCACAGATGAGATTTAGGTAGAAAAATGGCTTAGTAATCAGTGACTATTTCTTCCTCACTGAAAGCTGACATATAATGTTTCTCTACTATCTCTACTATATTCCTATTCCAAAATGAAGCAACTGTTAAGTTTTAGTTTAGGTTGAAGAGTTCATTCTTTCTAAGTTTTCTGCTACCTGTTTGTGTTGTTGCATTTCATTGCATACAATAATTTTAAAATTATATCTCAATTTTAATATTTAACAAGTAAAATAGGATTACTGAGCTTAACAAAGCACTTAATAGAAGTCTAAGCACTGTAGCTTTTCCATTTGACTGGTACTCCTGTTTTTAATAGCAAAATTAGCTGAAGATATTGGGTAACAACAATAGTTAATATGGCATATAGGAAACTCCTGATTTTTCCAGTAGTTGCTTATGTGACTTTGGGTCGATCACTGCTCACTGTGCACCCCTTCCTCTGCTTATTACACAAGGGCAGGGACTGCTTTCTGCTCCATGGTTTTATGGCTGCAATGCTTCTCTGCCACGTTGGATGCAAGCGGTCATAATGATGAACCTTAGCGTTTGGGATGTCTGAGTTTTCTGAGCCTAAGCACCATAGAGTAGCCAGAACCAAGGATTTACTGGATACCAGTTTTTCTAACTTGCTAAGATAACTGAAGAACCCCATACAAGAACATCCAAGGCATTTGCTATTTTAGTTATGAGATAAAATAATGTCACCACTTAGTAACAAATGCCATATAAGCTTGCTGAACACTCCAATTGTATTTCTACTAGTCTTGCATTCTGTAGGCTTGCAGTTAAACTGAGATTTACAATTTTGATGCAAATTATTTTGCTCTGGAAAAATTGACTTATTATTGTGTTACAAGGCAATAACCAAATTATCATAGCTGTTTAAGCTCTTATTCTAGTCATTAATTACTTGATTATTGATTCAAAAGTAACCTGAATATCATAATCTGATACAACTACCTTGTTGTTCAAGTAGTTAGTAAGCTCTGGGAAAATTCTCAGTATCCTTTCCAAACCTCAGCTAAAGAAAACTATGTGGTAATGTAAGGATGCATAGCTGAGTCACTCAGATTCTGGCATACTCAAAGCATATTCCATTTGCTAAGATTTGTGACAAAATATTCAGGCCATGTGCCTAGAGACAGTGGAAATACAGGATTTTCAGGAATTCCATTAGGAGATGTAGAGATTCAGTGCTGGGTCTACAGAAGCTACACAGATCTGTTTTCATCAGTTCAGCCTCACCATAGACAAGAGTGTAAATAAGATCAACATACACCATTGAAGTCAGAAATAATTGGAGTAGAGCTTATGGAGTTTTCAAAGGATTTTGTGATTACAAAACTATGACAGTGTTCTTCCATAATTTTTAAGTATATTTTAGTAATGCATAAAATCTCCCAAGGAGCTCACTCTTGTTTTTAAGACAAATGTCTTACAAAAATATTTGATAGTATAATGACAGAAACTATAAATACAGCTACAATTACAGCTCTGGTAGAATGTAGCTCTTCAGGAATGAGGAATCCCAAATATTTCATACTTTTTGACTCGTGTAAAAATTAACAATAATGTGGTAAAGTAGCTTTACCAAGTTTTATTTGATTTTATTTGAAATTACATATGTTTATGAGCTGATTCTCATTTCTTAAAAAGAAGAAAACTGCCCCAGGACATTTTATAAAAAGGGCTTAGTACAGAGGAGAGAAAACAAAATTATTACATTTGTGGCTACAGATTTCGAAACATTTGGTGTTGATTCAAAATTAAATGTTTGTGTTTTCTTTTATTTTGTAACAAATCAGAAAATCTTTTATAATTCTACCCAAGTAAAATCTTCATTCTCTCATTGTACAGCTCAAAAATTTCTCTCTTAGATGGAAAGACACACTAAAAGATTAAATAAATCAAAATCCAAGTGTCAAAGAAATCCATTATCAAGACGAGAAACTTTAGTCTTGAAAGGCACACTTGAAATATTAGATTGAACTGACACACCACAAAATCTTCCGGAAGCCCAGGTACTCCTGCTTTCAGTGTGCAGGGAAACTACGTCTTCTGTATACTTCAGATGAACTCTAAATACTCTACCAATGTTTCAAAATGTCTGGATATGCAGCAGAGGAATCAAGGGTTTGCACACAGCCAAGAAAATCATAGCATTCCTGAGCATATGTCATGTTTCAACAGTGGCCATTCCTGAGGAACAGGATTTACCTTGTGGTGAGTGTGCCACATCATTGAAGCCCCACAGTGGACCTCAGCACTAGCCATAAGATCCCCAGTGAGTTACTGCATAGCTCAAGATTAGTTAAGTCTTAACACCGACAGGATCTCAGAAACTGATTTAGAAAAAAGAATTTTAAGATTATGTGATTAGCAGGTAATTTACTAAATTTATTTCCTCAAATGCAACATCGTCACACCATCTATTTAACCACTCTTTCTGTGTGTAAACTGGAATTAAATTATGAGATAACTAAGAGATCACTTGTGCTGTTTACCCTGTAGAAAAATGTTATTTCAGATGGCATACATTTCATTTAGTCTTCTTCTCAAAGTTATGCCACACATCACATTTATATTTTCTTTTTTGCTGCTGATCCTAGAATAAACCGTTATGCAGAAACATAAAACTAAAATTATTTTCCCAAAAGAAAACTTTCAGTAAAAAAGAGAAAAAAGAAATTCTAAAAATTAAATTTTAAATTTTGAGTTGTGTCACAGAATTGTCATGAGGAGAATGGAGTTTAAAGTCCTGTTTTTTCAGCTTCTTGTTTTGCTCTGAAAACTGAAAGTATATTGTGATGTGCAGAGATCCTTTGCATCTTGTAAATTTGTTAAAACCTCCTCCCCCACCACATTTTCTCTTCTCAGCATGCTCAGTGCAGATGAGAAGAAAAAAAGAGCATGTGAGGAGAAACAGATAGATACAGGCTTAATCTGAGTGTTAAACTCAACCCACTCAGCAACTCAGCCTGGACACGGTGGTTTAGCTGGATAAACCGCAAGAGTAGAGCCCCTCCTGTTTCACTGGACAAGCCCTGGAGGCAAGGCGGAGCTTTTCTGACAGGTCCGTTACTTTAGACATGCCGATTTCAGATTTGCCATGTTTTTTCCCATAGCCTACAGTGATGGGCACCTGGATTAAGTAGAGATTTGGTCATCTGAGGCCCTGCAGAAACCCCCATGCTCCTACCTGGACTGTGCAGCACCGTGCCAGGCTGCTGGCGTGTCTGCCTGTCCGTCCTGCGCCCCCTCTGGCCTGGCGGCTGGGAGCTGTTCAGAGCCTGCACAGAATGCTGCAGCGCTGCTGGGCCTAGAATTAAAGTGTTCAAAGGGGTAAAGTATGGGCCTGGGGTGTGTTTACATGAGTTCAAGGATTCCTGGCCAAAGCTGGTTTGCACCTGCCTGGCCAGAGCAGCAGTGAGAGAGATATGCCCTATCTGCATCTGCCTATGTCAACATGTCCCCTGCATGGCCTTGGAGCAGGGATTGCTTACATAGTGTGACACAAAGCAATTATTTCATCTAAGAGGTCCTTTCTTTGCTTGCTTCTATTTTGTTATGTGGACTTAAAAAATAAATTATTTCTCTCCCAGGATTTATGAACCTCATAATCCTTGCAATCAGTTCTTGAATACTCTCTGAATGACATCAGGATTTTATCTCTCGCAAGCAGGGGTGTTGTCTGTCTGCTTTGTTGCTTTGAAACAAAATGTGACTTTTTCAGAAGCTGAACTCTTCTGTTGGACCTTAAATGCTGTTTAACTGATTGGAAAAGTAATTTTGAAGTGAGTGGTATACCCATATATTAAGTATTTGTTCTGACAAGGGAAGGTTCCTTCTTTGACCAAATTCCAATCATTTTATACCTGTGCTCCTCCATCACAAAACATTGGTATTTTGAAAGTACTAAGACTGTGTTCTTCCCTAATGCTTGGATCAGAAAGGAAAAAGAAAAGCTAAATTGATATTCTGCAAATGCAAGTACATTGGGCATGAAAATTTCCAGGTGTTTTCTTGAGTTCTGGCTATGCAGGCATCAGAGGTGCAAGTAATGCAAATCTCCATGAAGCCACATCTGTAAGTGGCAGAGGAGAATTTGATCCTAATCCAAGTTGTTGTCAGAACAGTGTAAATTTTATACTTTATTTTTTGTCTTTTGGGTAATGACAAATGGCCTGTATCAGGAGTAGTGTGGCCAGTAGGAGCAGGGAGGCCATCCTATCCCTGTACTGGGCACTGGTGAGGCCACATCTTGAGTATTGTGTCCAGTTCTGGGCCCCTCAGTTTAAAAAGGATACTGAGATGCTTGAGCACATCCAGAGGAGGGCAGCGAAGCTGGAGAGGGGCTTGGAACACAAGCCCTGTGAGGAATCACGGAGGGAGCTGGGATTGTTTAGCTTGGAGGAGACTCAGGGGTGACCTTATCATTCTCTACAACTTCCTGAAGGGTGGCTGTAGTCAGGTGGGGGTTGATCTTTTTCTCCAGGTAGCAGCTGACAGAACAAGGGGACACAGTCTTAAACTGTATCAGGGGCAATATGGGTTGGATATTAAGAAAATTTTTTTTACAGAATGAGTGATAAAGTACTGGAATGGCCTGCGCAGGGAGGTGGTGGAGTCACCGTCCCTGGATGTGTTTATAAAAAGACTGGATGTGGCACTCGGTGCCATGGTTTAGTTGAGGGATTAGGGCATAGACTCAATGATCTTGAAGATCTCTTCCAACCCAGTGATTCTGTGATTCTGCCACTACAGAGTCATAAGATTATAAAAATATTAAAATAGGGTATCAAAGTATTAGTAGTAATTGCTAATATTCCCTGTTCCTTCTCTTTATCTGGTTTTATTATTTGATTAAAATCTTTCCCCTCTAGTTGCTGATATTTAAAAAATTTTACCTGGTTTCCAAAATGGCTTGAACTTTAAGAGAGAAGGGGGTTGGGCATATCTTAGATGATGTATCTTGAACATGGGGAAAAAATTCCCACTTTTTTCTTCCTTCAAGTGTTGCTTTACACACATACACATTCAACAATGTGGGTCCATCCCAAGACTGTTAATCAAGTTTGAAGCGAGTTTTGTTTAGGTTTAATGAACACTGTCACAGCTGAGTTATATGATGATTTTTAAAAACATAACAACCCAGTGATTCATGTTTTCAACCTAGAGCAGCAAGGTTCTTGTAACATCCACAGTTTTTCAGAGAAAAACATGAAGCCTAAACGTTCATTGAAAATATTGTCCACTGATGCAATATTACTTCATTTGAGCATGGCCTCCACTAACGTTACTGGGTTGTTGCTAAGAAACACTGATATATGACACCAGATTATATTACTGACATTGAATTTTTACTCCTTTTCATGTTATAGCTTGCTTGAAAACAGCTGCAATTATACCATAAATGGAAGGAAAGCTACCAGCCTCTATTCAGTGCCTTTTGTGTTTTAGTTACAGGCTGAAGTCCTTATCTTTTTACTATATGTCTATAACTGTTCTACAGTATTTCAGTTAAAAATAATATCAACATTATTGATGGTCTGCATCTGCATTTCCTACACCGTCATCTCAACAATAAAACAAATGTTCTCTTTGATTTTTCACCCAATATATGCCAAATTGCAGGAAGCTTGGTCTTAGGGTTTCTCTATTTTCCATGTTAATGTGACAATGCGTTTTGACCTGCAGGTAATAAAACAAGAAACATTCGAACTCATAGCTAATGTTTTCAGGGTACTTCACTTTTCACTTGTTTTGATCTCTGCAATTGACCAGCTGAAAGCTGAAAATGAATGGATGTTTTTTAATACGTATTTTAAACCCCTGTTCTTTTGTATAGCATATGGATGTTTTTCTTCTTAAAGAGCCACTCATCTAATAGCTGATGTATGCCAAGTATACACAGCTTCTGCTAGGGAAAGTGTATCTTCATTTATATAAACAAAGCTGTTTGATTATTTTTTAATATAAAAACAGAGCCCAGAACTCCTGTATCTGAAACTGGGATCTCGGTGCAGCCAGCACTCCAGAAATACACAAGTGGAGAGGGAAGTTCTTCCTGCAGGGTTTAAACCCTGAAGAGCTGTTGGAACCCAGAGGGTTCCTATGGCATCTCAGAATGATCCAAACCCTGGTCAGGAGGCTTTTCAGCCTTGCCAGAGGTGTCGGAGAACCTGGATTGGTACTGAGAATGCCTGTGCCTTTGATTTTAATTCATTAGAGGAATTACTAACTTATAAGAAGAAGTGCAAGTCACCAGAATTTAAAGAGTAGAATAGTAATAATTATAGATGAAAAGGAAAAGATTTGGACCCATGTCCAGGGGGGTTTGAGATTCTGGACAGGGGGCTCTGGGAGTCAAGATGGAGAATTCTTACACGTGGCATGTTATCTCTTCTTCTTCCTAACCTCCATCTTCTTGGTGATGTTGGCACTTTTGGATTGGTTTGTCAGAGAGTTGGACAATGTAATGTAAGGGTCACGGATTGGAAATTAATGGTAAACATTGGATACATAGTTGATAGTATAAAAGAATAGAGCTGACCCGGGGTGTGCAGGACAGTGCGGAGAGTGTGCCTCGATCTCCCTTGCAGGACACAGTGTGCAGGGCAGACAGTGTGGCTCGATCTCCCTTGCAGGGCAGAGTGTGCAGGGCACAGTGTGTCTCAGAAAGTTTTGCTGTGTCGACCTCGGCAGGGCAGAGAAATCTACTTTTGATAAGGAACTAATAAACTGCCTTGAGAACACGAATTAAGGACTCCAGAGTGCTTCTTCGGCTCAGACAGCTGATGAGAAAAGGACATTTTGTACACTGCTGGAAAACCCGGGACAGGGAGGTCTCTGGCAAAGAGCCAAAACGGACAAACTCTGAGGAAAGTGGTGCTAGAATCATAAAGATTTTGCAAAAGGACTAATGATTTGAACCATGTATATTTGCATGCATAACCTTTAAGTAGCTTGCTTGTCATTTCTGTCCCAGGGCTGTTGGGGGTCCATCTTTTTGAGAAGAGGAAGAGCATCTTCAACTATGGGCTTGGTAAACTGATGAAGAGGGCTTTAAACTATAGTTGCAAGGGGAGAGGATACTCAATCTATTCCACTCCTACCGCCTTCCATTTGGATATCAAGATAACAAGAGAAGCCCAGACCCTGGAGAAGGATCACAGGTCAGTAGAAGAACAACACAAATTCCAGCCACTCCAGACAGAAAACTGGCTTCATCAAGGGTAGCTTCTACAGGAATGCACTCAGCATGGGGAATAAACAAGAGTGAGAGATAGCTCACATCTACCAGAGCTATGATGTTATCAAATGATCATCAGAGCTATGATCTTGTCAGCTTCATGGTGTGATGGAATAGCTGCTATGACTGGAGAGTTGGAATGGGTGGATACAGACTCTTTAGGAAGGACAGAAATGGAGGACAAGGAGGATGTGTCATCCTCCATGTCAGTGATCAGCAGGAGGGCATTTGATCTCTACCTGGAGATGGCTCACAATCTGACCTATGTCATACTTCACTTTAGTAACTACTAAAACATATGGCAGGTGGAAAAAGTAATCACATCACTCTATCAAAAANGCAGGACAGAAAAACCACAGAAATATGTACACATATAAAGATCAAAAGAAATCAGTGCGTTAGAAATCAGTACATGGAACTACAGATTAGTTGGCCAAAAGTAAAAAAAATATACACAGGGATGGTTGGTATCTCAAGACAGCTGCAAGGAGTGCAGAGGACTACCTCACATTTCAGGAAAGTGGTCAGAACTTTCTGTGGGCTACAAAGACCATGACGATGATGCAGATCACCTACTCATTTAATCTGTGGAAGGAAAAGGGACCACCTTGCAGTGAAAGGAAAGTGGCTGATCAGGATAAAAACTACCAGTAGATTAATACAAGAAGGGATCTTACTATAAGCATGCCTGAGGAAAGATTGTGAAAGCTGTAACATAAAAAGGGAAAATTCACTTTACAGTGACAAGCTCAACCTTCCTTAAAAGCACAGCTAAACAACAAAAAGGAAAAAAGGAACAATAAGGGCTGAAAATCTACACTTCTCAGGCCTCATGAATTCTAAAAATAAGAGTTCCAGGATATCTTCTGAAGACTAGGGAAGCATCCAGCAGAGCTAAGGGAATTTAAATCTTCCACCATGACAGCTGGGAAATTCTCTAAAAGTTTGACTGTAGAAGCATATAAACTCATTGTGTTTGCAATCATAAAGCAATACACGCAGAATACACTAAACAAAGAGTGGGCCATTATAATAACCAAATACCAAATTAACAGACCACATACCATGCTTTATGATACGTCCATTCACTTTTTAGACAATAAGATACTATATCACTGTATTTTCAATGTTATCTCCTCTTTCTTCCCTTCCTTCTTCTGCTTCCTATTGCAAAGATTTCTGCATACCACCTTGGCTCCTATCTCCCCATTTCTTTGTCTGAGTGCTGAAAGGCAGCACAAACTTTTCAGCCTTTGTCATAGCCCAAAATATGCCCTGTGTTCTCCTCAGATGTATGTCTTACTACTGAGAATATTCATATCTTCTGGTTTGAAACACCATCGTTGGGTCCATGTGTGCCTTCTGGCAAGGAATTGCTTGTATTGTGATGGCCAGCTGCACAGTGGGGAGATAAGAACCTTGTGAAGTTTATTGTGTTTGTTTTGCCTAGAAAATTACAGAAGAGGGATATTAAGACAACCTGCACTGATAAATGCCATTTGTTTTTTGTCACATTTTATTACTGCTTCCCTGACTTTGATTATTCATTCCCAAAAATATCTTCTAATTGTATGTGTTGTATGTATTGTTTTTTTTTTCTTCCCCAGACATAAGCACTACACTTTTCGAACAACCTTGGGTTTAAATTATTTATCACCCACTGGGACTAGGGGTTTCACTTGATATGTAAGTTCTAGTTATTTGAAATATGCATATTAATACAGAATAATAGAGCTACAAAAGGATTTTAACATGTTCTCATCTAAGGAAGGTATTGCAGACTGGCAGTCTTTAAATAGATGGGCATTCTGTCCAGAACTTGGACAGGAAAATTCTTATCCCATTCACACCTAACCTGAGACATCCTGATTTGGAATACACCTTCATTTTAGTCAACTTGCTTTTCATATGCACTAAACAGTATTTCTTGTGAAAGTTTCTTTTGAGAAAAAAAGGACTTATGGTTTTGGTCCAAAAATACAACCTTGGTAACTTGTATCACCAAGTACTTGCAGCTCCTCTTCCATATCTGTACGTTAATCCTTGTATTTTCTAATGAAATAAATGAGGCTATGTCTGTAGTTTATCAGTGAAGAATCTGCAATGGTTAACTTATATATTGAAGACCTGCTTTTTCTTGTACAACTGGAATTGAATGCTGTACTACAGCATTGCAAGGACACTACAGTAATAATTGGGGGGAGGCAGAATTAGCTCTGTAACAACATTTCCTCCTTGCCTGCAAAGAGTATTTACTGACTGTTTCACTCTCAGCAATGAGACTATCACAATTTATTTTAATATTCACTATCACAGTAGATATTAGAAGCTCTGATTGTTTTTCTTAATAGTCTGAAAGATTTTCTAATTCTTGTTAAAACATATATAGGGTTTAACCATTCACTTTTCTTGGGATGAAGTCCAGAAATCTTGTAAGCCAATGACAAAACTGTGATCAACTGAAATAAATTTTAGCCTTGTTCTTCACAGCTTTGAAACCTATTTAGGCAGCTGTTACACTGCCAGTTGTTCCTGCTCAATTACAAGAGAGAAGAAAGTCTCAGAACTGGTTACATTATACTGTGCATTCTGGATTTCACTTGAAAGATCTGCACTTGCTTAGTATTTAAGAAACTTGGGTTGCCTATAGATAGGCTTCAATATTGTTTTGGGATTCTAGGTTTTGATAGTACTCAATGTTTATACAAGGAATTACATTCTTAGTGCTTCCTGAGTTCATAAGAAACAGAAGAAAATAAATAAGCATGCAAACTAAACATAAAAAGAAACACACACACATACAAATGTCTCGCCCCAAAACCAGTATTTGTGTTCTATTAAACTCAGAATTCCCAAATCTACACAAAGGAATAAACACTATGATATAACATGAAGAAAAATCTTCAGACATCAGAAATTAAGAACCTTGGGCCTTGAGCATAAAGTATTTCTCAATCAGACACAAATAAAACCACAAAAAGAGGATGAAAAAAGACAACTGGAAGTAAATTATATAAATCTTGTTTCGGTAAAAATACAGTGTAGATGGAAATACTGTCAAGACAATTTTTATTCTTAGGCAGAGTGGAACTGATAGTAGGAGTCTACTGCAGTGATTTCAACAAAGTCTGCATTAACTCAGAAAAATTTGATCTATAGAAACATTTTATCTTGATTCTCTTAGTCCTGATATTAGACATCTATCATTGGTGCAAGTATCATCTTGAAGTTTGCAAGGACACTACAGAAATAAATCCAAGGAATGGCAGGAACTATTCAATTTATTTCCCATTATTATGTTTTCTGTTTAGAGACCAGTGAAACCACTGTCCTTGCAATTTCTGCACAACACAACTTAAGAGGTAGCTCATTCAGAAAACACTACTCCTCTCAGCCAATATCTTGTCTGAACATTAAGGATCCTAAAGTTTTATTCAGAATACGTCTGGAATTGCTTTATTTTCTATTCATTGTCGACACACTTTTCCTGCAATTAGTCCTAATTATGATTGTTGAGAATGCTGGTGTTTTCCCAGGGTTTCAATAACGTGTCTATCAGACTAGGTACCAAATAAAAAGCAGCTTCAAAACCCCTTGCTTGCGCTTTTCACTTGTCTCAAAGATTGGACCAACATTGAGAAGCAGGAGCTAGGGACTTGGCGCCTTATCTTCCAGGATGGATCTAAACACACATGTTCTAACTCCTGAAAAAAAAACATATACTCTAAGTGCCAGCATGGAAGTCTGTTCTGCCCTCCCAGTGCTTTTCATTTTGTGTGGAGTAGTTGAATATTCATGGAAAATGGTAACGCTTTTCACAACTTTGTGCTCTAGTGACTATAGCAGTTTCCTAGGAGAAGGGAGAGCTGATGTTCTAGTTCTAATTAATATTTCATCATCTCTATTAAATGGGGAAAAAAAATCAAAACACTCTCACTCCCGATCCATTCAGCTGCAGTACAGCTCAAAGTCCAGAGGCAGAAAAGTCAACATGGTCTACTTGCAGTCAAAAAAAAGTCATCATCATCATCCATTTCTGGAATAAAAGGCTATTTCTTTCACACTTAGCAGAAGTGTGGGCCAATGAACTTCCCTTCCCTTCCCCCTTCCCCCTT
>VXBU01003646.1:56425-80595 GCA_013400315.1 Bombycilla garrulus
TCCTTTTCCTTTTCCTTTTCCTTTCCCTTTCCCTTTCCCTTTCCCTTTCCCTTTCCCTTTCCCTTTCCTTGTATTTCTCTCTATCTTGTCTTTGTCTTTCTTTTCTGTTTGTTTCTCTACCTTTCCTTGCCTGTTATTACATCATTTGGATTCCTTCTGCAAGCATCTTTTCACATGTTGTTTACTCAGTCTAAATGACAGATACAGCAACACAGAATGTACTTCCAAGACCAGATATCTTGCTGTGGTCTTCACTGGGGTGACAGGATTTCTTTAAATATAAATCTTTTAAAAGTCACAGATAATTGAAAAATGAGCAGTTAGGTAAAAAAAAAAAATAACATTATATCTCAAGAAATTTTATTTACTCATCAGTAGTGAGTTGCAACTGGGAAGGAAAAAAGTCACCTTAGGAGAACCTTAAAACAATTTTTGAAGACAATATGGAAACACGACATCTTAGACACAGAATGAGAAAATAAGACATCTTTGGAGAAATGCTATTTCTCTAAAATGTTGAGGTAAGAATGAGAAATTAAGAAATCAAAGCCCAAATTCTTACATTACTTTTAGTGTTAAATTGTTGTCATTAGAACTACCATTCCTGCCCTTACAAAATGCCAGGATTCTGACCTGTAACTCTGATTTTCCAATTTATGTGATATTTTACCCTTTATAAGTAATTTTCTATGCTTAATAGGGTAGAAATAAAGCATGAAAGATAATACTTTAGAAAGAATTCTTCGTTGTGAGTTCTGGCTTACAGAGTATCAAAAGTAGTCTGCCATACAAGGTGGAACTTTTTTAAAGAAAAGAGCCCAAATATGGACACACAAAAACAAGCAAACAAAAGCTAAATAACATATAAACAAACTTTTAAAATTTTAGCTAGGATGGATGTATTCGATTGTTGAACAAAAGCAGGGTAAGAACCATGCACAAAATGGTGTGTGGATGTTCATGCAAAAGGAAAAGGCTGAAATATTACATATATATATATATGTTTTGCATATGAAAATGACAGTTGACATAGCAGGTGTCAGACCAGCTAAGATAACACAATACACCCAGAAAGTTACTTAGGGTTGCAAAGATAAGGTGAAACATTATTTTGGTTTTGTGGAAGTGTTAACGTCATCACTCATTCCATTTATGCTTAGTTTGAAACAACATGAATTAATCATCCCCAGTTAATATCTTGAGCTCATCCATTTATTTTTATGACCAGTTTCAGTGCCTTATTATTATCATTTCCCTGTCCTAGTCACCTAATATAAAAGTTGTGTTTTTTCCCCAACCTTTCAGCAAAGGTATTGAGTTTTTATTTCCAAATCAAAAGCTGATGCGCAGATCTCTAGAAATGATAGGTAATGTAGTTACAAATCAAGTGAAATATAAGAATTTTTGGTTTTCCCTCTTGAATGACAAGGAGCAGAATTTAAATCTTCGACCCTCTCTATATTTAATGGCATTCAACAACTTAGATCAAGTTTTTGGGATCACCCTTCTATTTATCAACAGCACTATCCACCAGGCCCCATGATGTGCTGTGTTTCCAAACACTTTTCTTCTGGATCTTGTGACAATAGAAAGAACAAGGACACACATTCTCTTGTGATCCTACAGCTATCAGATAAAGGCAGTGACTGTCCTTCTTAGGCATCAAGACAATTTCCACCAAGTTTTCAAGGAACAGGGGCAGGTGATTGATTTTTCTATGGACTGCAAGTTGTTATGGCTGCCATGCCCTATACTCAAGAACTAAGCAGTACTGTTCGATATGCATTCTCTAGCATATGCACATCACAGTTTATTAGAATCCCTTACAGAACACTGTATTGACAGTACACTCAAAATAATCTTTTCCTAGGAGAAGATAATGAGAATTTGGCACTGGCTATAAGCTCTCAAAAGACAGCTTAACACCTCATAGTCACAATGGTCTAAGAACAGCAAACAAAAGAAGAGGTTTCTTTGGTGTTGCTGTTAAGTTGGATAAATTGAACGATTTCTAAAATGTATCATAGCAGAAAAGTACAGAAGATAAGTCCGAAGGACTGATGTGTTTCTAGCTGAGCTGGGAATATGCATATTCCTCCACATCCCATGAAGCTGGAAAGGGAATTGACCTTGACCTTGGAGGGGTCAGTAGGAAACTGGTTTCTGGATGTTCTGGCTCCTTAGGACCCACCAGCTCCCTGGCTACCTGTACCAAATTTGACATATGAGTTTTCTGGGGATCTCAGGTTATAGTTCTGCAACAGTTATTAAAAGGGGAATGTAGCTTTAGAGTACTTAGCTTTTAATGGAGTGTTTTTCATGACATTTGGTTTTCAATGGCGAGGAGATCTAATTAAGGCCAAAACAAAACAAAAAACCTCTAACCAAAACAACCAACCGACCAACTAAAGATTAAAATAAAAAAGAAAGAAAAAAAAAGGAAAACCAAAAGGAAAATAAGTCACTTTCCCTGAGCTGATCTTTGATCTTTATGCTTGTTTAATCCCAAAAGCATGCCATGTTCTAAAAGTCTGCATATTTCTGATATTTTGTCCCAATACAGTAAAATTAATTCCAGTAAGACAAGCTGGGAGATTTATTGCTTTCATCTCAAGCAGCCACATAAAGACTTATGTGTTGGTAACAAGTTAGATACAAAAATAGAGAAGGGTTCAGAGAAAGAACAAAGTAAGTGAGCCAGACATTACAATACCCTGAAGCCCACATTTTCAACAGTTGTTTAAAACCAAGCCTGATTTCTAACAGAACTGTTTCTCTTCAGGTAACTTCATGAAGTGGAAGTTGCAAGACAGCTTAGCACTGTGGGTGACACCAGGGAAATAAAATATCCCTGTGTTTGTGGGTGGTGAACTCCTGTGCAAATCTGTGTCATAAAGCCACAAAGTCAAAATCAGCACTTCTGAAGCTTAAAATGAAAGCAACAATGAAGTGGTCTATTCACAATCTTTTAAAATATCACAGTGCATTGACTACATACACTGAAAAGGCTCATTATTGTGATGAAAAAGACATAGAAGAACAAGTTCTCTCTTACTCCACTCTTACAGATTTGATGAAGTAACCAAATTGTATGATGATGTCTCAAACATTTTATAGTATTTTAAGTGGATTTAAAACTTTTGGAACATTAAAATGCCACATGAAATAGTTCTCATTACTGGTCTGAGGAAGGTACAGCATCATAGCAGTCATGCAGAAATTGCAAATAATGAGAACTGAAGTAGAAAGGCTTGATTTAAACTTCCTTTTATGTTCCCATTGGAAGGCAAAAATTTATCATGAACATTTTGGCATGTGAACATCAGAGATCTTAAAATGTCATGAGACTCCCACTCTCCTGCTACTGAATTATACAACTGCCTAAAATATTCAGCTACACAGCACTAACATTCAAGATCCCATTTATCTAACCTATACTGGTAGACATCTCAAATCTTTTCTTAAATGGAAAGGCATGAACAGATATTAACTATTGCATCCTGCTGGAACCCCCACACAAGTGGGTTGTAGGTCAGCCTTTGTGTCTAGACTCAGCCCAGATCCCTACTTGAAGCTTTACTTATGCCTTTTATTAAATCATTTTCCATGTAAATTATACATGGTTTCAATCGGAAATAGAGACCCCTTAATGCCTCCACCACCTGAAAAGCATATAATTGGAAAAGCAAGTCACATTGATATTCTATCTACCACTCAGCTTAATCTACCAATTATTTTAGACCTCTTCAGGCAAAGACAAAGGGTTTTAATGGGAAGAGTGTGCAACCCTCTCCTGCTCAGGGGCTGTAGTAATTTCTAGAGCTGTTGAGTGTTTCTTCACATTGAAGTGACAATGGAAAAGAGATACATTTTCACTGAGCAGTATTAGACTCTATTCAGCGTATTATGGTACAATTATTCCTGTGGCAAGGAGTTTTGTGTGCCATAAAGCTCATGGTACTTTGAGCTAATTATTTTGAAGTTAAGAAAAGATTAGTTCAAGGTATTTGTTTAGGGACCTATTTATCACCTCATGGACATTGAAGTTCTTTTTCCCACTGTTCACTAAGTGAATTCACTTTCAGCTTTGATCTTTCTTAATATAAAATTGAATGATCTCATTATTATTTTTTTTTAAATATCCATATAGGTATATTTAGGATCTATAAGTATTTTGCTGAAATACTACATTCCCAGCTTGAGAGACATATATTAAATCTAACATTCTGGGTTTGAATAAACTAATTGAATGAAGGAATTTCAAATTTACATTGTCAATTCCATCGCAGGTAAAATATAGAAAAAGATATCTAATTGTTCTCAAAATAACAGCTTGTTCACATTTTTCTTTAAAAAATTACAATTTAGTGCCTTACTGATAAGAAAAATACGGTGGTTTTCAGCAACTTCACATTTATTTTTTTTAAATTACTGATAATTATAAATTAATATGAATTCAAAACTTGTGGTAAAGTCAGAAATGCTGTGGTTTGACAAATCATGCCTTCTTCTGCAAACAAAAGAATATTGAGATTTAGTTTTCTTTCAAACTCTGATTTCAATGATTCTTTCATCATATTTTCCTTCTCTGTTTTGACTAAGGACCTTGGGAACAGGAGACCTCTCAGCATATGTTTGAGCAGCAGCCACCAAAATGAAACACACAGCTCACATGATATGCCTAGATATGTCTAGAACTAATACACATAGAAAGGTAGAATTATCTTTCAATGCTATTAAATTAATACTATTAAAGAACTGATATCTTGTTCACTTATTCAACAAAGTGTTCTCTGGACCAGAATTATGTTATTTGGTCTTGTCCTAAGACAGGAAATAATTTTTCAGATAAGTTCACCCACATAAGCCAGCAGAAGCCAGCAAGAGAAGGCAGCTGTAGTCTCACAGAAGTCATGTAGAACACAGGCAACTTAGAAAATCCTAGCTATGTAAACTTAGACGCTGGGGTCAGACTGTGTCTGTAAATATATCCAAGTGTTCCCAATTAAATCCTTTAGATAACAGAGCACTTTACTAATTTACAGAATTATCATGTTTTTTTGTAGGCTCTTCTTGGGGATTTGGAGAGAGAATCCTAATCACTCTGTGATGTTTAAACTCTTACAGTAAACATGCATTCCTTCCAAAGCAAAACATCAAAACAGCCCCAACTACCTAAAAATCCCTTCAATATTTAGAGATGAGTTTGTTTCTGTCATTGTTTAAACAATATCCACAGTAATAGCAATATTCTTCCATGCAAATACGGACAGCAATGGAATAATATGATATCCATATCATAGGTAGAAGAGTGAAACTGGCAGACAACATGTTGAATCTATTCCACTTTATTTTCCTCAAAAATTCTTAGTAGTTTTAGGGCTTTACCAAGGCAAAAATACTTGGATGTGGTTATACAACCATAAGTGGCTGACAGGATAGACATCTTAGCAATCAAAGAATATTACTTATACTTGGGAATCAAATAATTTATTATCATATTTTTTGATGCATAACATAAGCATGAAATTATGTACTGCCTACTTCCCAATTTAAAAAGTGCGGGTCAAATAAAATGTAACAAAATAAAGCCCAGCTCTGTCACTAGTGTTAGACATGGAAAATATGAGATTTGCATATTACATTTAGTATTTTGAGGATTTTTGTCATGTTTAAACTTCTCCTGGAGTATCTTTTTTTCTCTCTGTTTTTCTCAATCTCAAATAAATCGGTAACAACACTAAAGCATAATATTATTCTTAGATATGAATTCTCAGTATTTTCTACTTTGCTTTGGTGAGACCCCCACCAGCAGCATTCTGTCCAGCCCAGGTGTCCCCAAATTAAGAGGGACGTGGAACTGCTGGACCAAGTCCAGAGGAAGCCACAAAGCTGAAAAGAGGACTAGAGCACCTCCCCTGAAAAGACAGGCTGAAAATGTTGGGGCTGTTCAGCCTGGAGAAGAGAAAGTTGTGTGGAGACCTCACAGCAACCTGCCAGTATCTGAAGGGGAACTACAGGCAAGCTGGAGAGGGACTCTTTGTCAGGGACTGTAGAGACAGGACAAGGAGTAATAGGAACAAACTGAAAGAGAGGAAATTTATGTTAGATACAAGGAATAAATCCTTTACTGTCAGGATGCGAGGACATTGGAAGAGTTTGCCCAGAGAGATTGTGGATAACCTGGCTCTGGAAGTGTTCAAGACCGGGTTAGATAAGGTTTTGAATAGCCTGGTCAAGCGGCAGGTGTTCCTGCCCATGGCAGGGGATTGGGACTAGATTATCTTCTGATCCTTAACATTCTATTATTCTATGCCTGCTATGAATATTATGAAAATTAATGTTACTCTAGCCATTTGGAGCTTCCTTTCCTTCTTCTAGCCTGGAACAGGTCCAGTGGAGGGTGACAAGGATGATCAAAGGACTGGGGCATCTCTATTATGAGGACAGGCTGAGGGAGCTGGGCCTGTTCAATGTCTGCAGGGAGGGGTCAGAGGAGGGACCAGACTCTGCTTCAGGATGCTGAGCAGCAGGGCAAGAGACAATAGGCAGAAACTGATGCACAGGAAATTTCACTTGAATATGGGGAAGAATTTTACTGTGTGGCTGACCACACACTGGAACAAGTTGCCCAGAGAGGCTATGGAGTCTCCCTCACTGGAGATATTCAAGCACCATTTGGACAGAGTCCTGTGCTGTGTGCTCCAGGATGACCCTGCTTGAGCTTGGAGGTTGGATCAGATGACCCACTGTAGTTCCTTCCAACCTGACCCATTCTATGATTCTGTGAATATTATGTTTCATATGATAAGAATCTTACTATTTGCTTTTCTGTTAATAAATATTCTTTTGATAACAGAATAATCTGAACCACATGCACCAGAAAAAAAAATTAAATTAATCCAAGATGTAGTACATTTCTAAAGATCTTCTCAGGGCCAATATATTAGTTTTTAAGCTCCTAATCTTCAGAGGGTCAACACAGGAGTTTTTAAGTGGGTCACCTGGTCCAATCTCCCTGCTCAAGCAGGGCCATCCTAGACCTCACAGCACAGGATTGCATCCAGGTTCTGGAACAGCTCCTGTGAGGGAGACTCCACAAACTCCCTGGGCAACCTGTTCCAGTGCGGAGTCACCCACACAGTAATGAAGTTCTTCCTCATGTTCAGATGCAACTTCCAGTGCATCAGTTTTTGCCCTTAGTTCTAATTCTAAAATCAGAAGAAAATTACTTTTGAGTATTTTCTAATAGTCAAGTGTAAACCTATGGTTCTTCCTCCCCCAAGCCTTTATATAAGATATAAAGATATAAAGAATAAATACCAGGAGCTAAAAGTAAAACATTAACAGGGGCAGGTGGGTGAGGTGGATGAACAAAGTTTCATGTCCTGGTATTACTTAGATTTGGACTTCATCTTTTCAGTAATGGAATTTCTTACTCAAGTAAAGATTAATAGCTTATGGGTTTTGGGGTTGTTCTAATGGAAAAAAAACCCAACAACACAGGGACTGAAAATACCCCATTATGAGCACAGTAATGAATCAGATCTGTAGTTAAGATTGAGAAAATAAGAAATTTGGGAAAAAAGCAGAATAGTAAAATTAATTTGGAATTTCCTGTTTAGTAGATAGGTTTCAAAATTTTGTCATGAAAACTTTCCTCAAATTCCAAATGTAGATTTTTTTTGATCTGAAGATTAAGGCGATACTTTGTGACTGCATTTTAAAAACTCTAGAGGCAGTTTTTTAAAAGGGGGCATAACTCATTCTCTGCTGTCATTTCCATTTCCTGCCTCTTTAGCTCCGTATCTTTGTCCTAAAGAAAACAGCATCATTAATGTAAGTTCTCATGTTACTTTTATTCAGATGATGCTGAAGTGACCTAAAGGAGAGAAATATCCATGTTCTAGCCAAGGGTTAGAAGGAAGCATAGCATTCTTCTTAATGCATGTCTACTTTTTGCAACACATGGAATCAAAGTAGGCTCAAATACATAAATTAGCTGAGATTTATGTTGGCATATAGACCTTATACAATCATTTGATGTTTTCCACAGCAGGAATATATTAACTCTGCCATTCTTGTAAGTGCAGCAGTGAGTGAAGGCTAAGACCACATGGAAAAGGAGGGCAATCAGTCTTCTCCAAAAGTCTGGCCCTTGNAGCATTTGGGAGTCATGCTGCAAGTTTTTCTTTTGTACTTGCAGTCATACATAGTAGCATGAGGATAAAAAAGAAATCTTAGTGAATCTTAGTGAAACAAAGATGACATTTCTATCAAGAGCAGCTATGATGTTTTTTCGCAGGGAACTCTTGAAGGCAGTGTGGCTTCACCCTCAGCCCCCATTCCTGGAAGCAGAGGCTCATATTCAAATAGTAAAAAATTACTGAAGGTGGCTTTCTCTATGACCCAGGTTGTGCTGTTACCTAGTTGTTAGACTTCCCAATAGAGAAATAAGCATGCTCGACATGAGGCTACAATGATTTGTGGGGTTAAAAAAGGGCAATGATGAAGTGCTGTCTTCAATAGATGTATGGGAACAGAGTGTGACACGATGTTCTACTCCAGCTCATCTCAGCATTTGTAAGTTTAATGAATATATCAGGTAGGAAAGAGGACATGGGCAAGAGAAAAACTTCACAGCTGTGACTGAACATATCTGGGCTAGTTGTGAATGAGGCATCTGCTACTGTAGCAGTGAAGCCATGGCAAGGTGAAGTTTAGCACATGCCAGCAGTATGCTTGCATTTTTGGGCAAATGTTCAGCTACAACAGCTTTCCAACTGTGCTGCCTCAGCTGTATTGCTGGCAGTGTCTCCACTGGGAATTTTAAAGATCATTCAAAACCACAAAAAGTATCTGGAATATGAGGACAAAATATTAGGATTTATTTGTCTCCGCTATGGCTTCTTCCATGACCAACTTTGTTCTCTGACTAGCTTTTTGAAATTCCTTTAAGGCTATCTCTCCAATGGCAGGGGTGACTATGTGAGAACTAGGAAGCACAACAGCAGTTCTTCTGTAATATGATATTGCTTTTATGCTTTAATCTAAATTATCACAGGTGATAGTAGCTGATCCTCTTCTGCTCTATCCTATCCAAACATAAATCTTCAGAAGCACAACAACCTCTGTCCAGATTTGTTTGTATTCATCTGCTGCCATCAGTCATGATCCTGTGAATGTATTCATAGAGAAATTGAACTTCCATAATTTTTCTTCTGCTTGGTGCTCCCCAGCTCTGCATTTCAGACATAAGTATTTTTTGGAATAGTGCAATCTCATGTTTTTTCTACTTAAATGTTTTTGTCTTGGAGTTATACACTGGATTTAAAAACTGGTTTTAATTTACTAGAACATCTTGTTAACTTGAATTCCCTTCAGGATCTTTTATCTCTAAAGCAGATTGCTTCATCAAAACTATTTATCAGTAAAATTTTCAAAGACACTTAAATAAAATCAGGATGTCAACTTGTAATTCCTTAAGCCCCACAGAAAGCATAGTAATGTTGCTGTCCTTTTTAATTTTGTGTTCAAGACTTTTTGTTCTACTTAATAGAGCAGCTGAAGAGAAGTAATCTGAAAAACAGTTCCTATAGCAGAGCCAAAAGGAATGAAACAAGCTGTTCTTAAGTCTGAAAACAGTAGTTATAGCCAGGGTGGATTTTCAACACATGTATGTCAACACTTGTACAGAAATGGGAAAAAACAAATTGGTGGGTCTAGGTCAATAGGAAGGTTTCTTACATGTTAAACTGAGGGTGATATTTAAGTAAGGTCTGGTAGCCCAGATCTGTGGCAAAGATCAGCAATTTAAAAGCTTAGAGTTTCTGAAATAAGGACTACAATGTATGTCTCTTTAAACAATAAAATCCACACATGTTTGACTGGCATACAGTGAGAGCATAATAAATACAAAACACATCTTCACGTTACTTGGGATGGAAGAAGTGCTTACCCAGGTTTTAGAGGCAAAGTCTTCCAGAATCTAATGTATTGTACTTCTAATTGTATAATACCTATTTTACTCCATGTGTTTTCTGCTCTCTTTGATACACTCTGGTTTCCAAGGTGTTAATTAAAACATTAATAGCAACAACAATGGGATAGATATCCTTTAATGGCTTTGTAGAACAGCAAATAGAACTTTAAATTCTGGTGTCTTAGTGGATGACTGAATATGTCCCAGCCATGGCACTCACAGCCCAGAGAGCCACACGTGTCCTGGGCTGCATCCAGAGCCTGTGGGCAGTAGGGGAGGGATGGGATTCTGCCCCTCTGCTCTGCTCTGCTCTGCTCTGCTCTGCTCTGCTCTGCTCTGCTCTGCCCTGCCCTGTTCTGCTCTGCTCTGCTCTGCTGAGACCCACCTGGAGCACTGCATCCAGAGCTGGGGTCCCAGCATAAAAAGGACATGGACCTGCTGGAGTGAGCAGTATAGGAGGAAATAAAATAGAAAATGCATATCATAATATGCCATTATTACATTACCACTCAAAAAAAAAAAAAAAAACCAAAAAACCAACCAAAAATCAACAAACACCTTCACCACCACCAAAAAAATTAAACAAAAAAAAATCCAAAAACTATTAAGAGGTAGTTTTTGGAAAATATCAACTAAAGTTTGTGTAACAGAATATTGCAGTAAATTAAAAAAGATAAGCCCATCTTTCTTCTGACCTGTTGTTTTACTGCAATTAAAGTAATTCTGAATTTGCTAGGTCCATGTGATCTGCCTCTCCACTCCATGAATGAATTTAAATTCATTCAGAGGAGATGCTTTTTCATGAAGGATCACTTCATGAGATGTTGCACATAAAATTTCAACAAACACGAGGCGCAATACCTGTGATAAACTCTTTTATCCTCTAATAAAAGATACTAAGTAATTTGATCCTTGCTTACCCTTCAGTGAAAAAAAGCTGACAAGAAGCTGAGGAACACACCAGCATGTGCTTTGCAATCCACATCAGAGGGTAATTTATCATGCAGGTACATGTTCAAGACTCTAAGCCCTGACACTTGCAGAGGGAATAATGGGTTCTCATATCTTTTGGACTGTGTCAGAGGAAAGTGGGTGAGATGGTGCAACAGAGTGTTCCAACAGCTTTTTACAGTTGTTGTCATGCCACTAGCCCTTAATCTGAATGATGCTAAAAGGAATCAGAGTTCTCTATATATAATTCACTGTCATTGGCAGTGCTACCTTTCTTAACTCTACAAGGCAGAAGAAATGAAATTAAGAAATACAGAATAAAACTACATCAGAGAGCAGATGTAACTTTATGAGTCTGAGAACTGATATCCAGCAGTATAACTTCCACTTACCACCAGAAAGTAGTAATAAACATTTTTGCAAAAGCTAACACAGGTAATAGAAGTCATTGTTTGGTGCATTATTAAAAAGAGTTCTATTTCTGCCTAGGAAACTCCCTCATATTTATTTTCCTTGAAATTTAACTCCTTTCAGTTAAGGACAAGCTTAAGCTTCACACTATTTTCTATGGCAAACAAAGTTTCTATACAGTCGTATATGTCAAGATTTTTAAGTGTAAAAATATTAGTATTTATTTAGTCCTTCCTGAAACTACAAAGAAGATTTTTCTGTAGAAAAGAAGATTTTTTCTGTCTGTAGATTTTGTTTTTCTCTGAAACATTACAGGCGTGTCTGCAACTCAGACATTACTATTTATTAGTACAGTATGTTCTCTGCTTCTACTAGTGTGTCAGAGGTATACGGTATTGACTTGGTGCCTTAAGCAAACAAAAGAGTAAAAGAATAATCAGATAGTCGATAAAAAGATTTTCAGTTAGAGTAGACTTTGACTTTTGTAATTCTTTGCAAATCCCAGTTCATTTAAGGTTACCTTGTTTGTACAAAGTGAGAACTTGTGATGAGGCTTCAGATCCCACCTGTTCTTTGACAGGGTGGATCTCATTAGCAATTTAATGTGTCTGAAATTATGAAAACCTTCAATGCTACAACAGAATGCTAGTCAATATTAAATTTTTAAACTGGCTTATCTCTTCGCACTCGAAAGAGTACAAACTATGTTAAAACAATCACTTTTATCATGGTTACTGTTTCTTTACATGCAAGCTACTGTAATAGTATGTCCCCATTAAAAGAAATATGAAAATAAACTCATGGAGAGCTTCAAAGACATCCTTTTCATATCAGCTGACCTTTATGAGCTTGAAGCATATCCAAGTTTTCCCTAATCAATGCCAAGTCCTTCTCTTGTTTCAGAATATTTACTAGTCTGCGATATCTTTATACTGAAATATCAGGAAAGAACTTTGGGTGGCCTTCCTCAAGTAATCAATACTACTTCACTACAAGCCTGACAAAAGCAAATTTTTTTGATAAAATAACAACTTCATAAAAGTTTGTGTCCTCCAGCTGGAGTCAAGAAATCAGAACTGACATGTCTTTCTGTTCTAAAATGCTGAGAAACACAAATTCATCTGAACATAAAAAAAAAAAAAGCCCTGATGAAAAATATCCTTTGGAGGGTTCCTGATTTTCACCAGTGGAGATGGGGAACAGGTATTTTCATCAGGCAGAAGAGAGATTAGAAAAGCTCCAAGAGATGCTTTGAACAACATGGCTAGCCAAACCAAGTTCAAGAGTAAGACATATGCAAACAAGTATAAGGGGCAGGAGGTTATCCAAGAGGACTATGAAACAAATAGGTTTTAGCAAGGTGACAGGAACAGAGTGAACCCAAGTACAACAGGAGTGAGGGTCAGGCACCAGAAGTGAGAAAACCAAGGCAACAGCAGGGTCAAGACTAAAATGGAGGTGGTAAAAGGAGTATCACACACAGATGAGTGGACATCAGACACTCCAGGACATGAGACTTGCCTACACACAAGGTCACAATGAGGAGGAAAAAACAAGTTGTACAATCCCAATATATACCTTGTATTTACAACAAACCTTCGGACAGCCTCCTGGGACCACCTGCAGCAACATTACACAACTGTTGCAATAACAGGTTGTGGACAAGTGCAGGTCACACATCCTCAGCAAACATAGGAGAGGCTTCCAGTAATCAAAGGATTGGCTGCAAATAACACTGTAGTCTTATAACATGTACAGAGGTTTGGATTGTGCCCATCCACTTCCATGTGACCATTAATGGACAAAGAGATCCAGCATTTAAAGCACATGCTATGAGGGTCTCCAAGGATAGCTTGATTCCAAACATGGATTTAACCATGGTGATCATGAGGAGGGTTTAATAGTCACAGACGTACATATTACTATTTAATTTTAAAAAAACCAAACACCAGCAAACAAACAAACAAGCACTCCCACCCTACCCTCCCACCTCAAAAAACCCAAAACCTCATCAAAAAGACTCACAAGACACTATTGATATATTGCAATACTAGAGATTTTTTCATTTAACTCTGCTGTATTCTAAATCCCTTATGGTTCAGGGTTGCATAAATTTATGTGATAAAACCAGAAAATGTAAGATGCAACAGAAAAATTCTTGATTATGTCCTTAGTTTAGTGAGATTCTAATGGAATTAGTTGGGAATGAGGGGGTAAAAAAGACTTTATTCTCTGAAGAAATACCTGGGCTTACTCATTTACAGATACGAATTAAAATCTTGGATGTCAGTCCCTTGTGCTGCTGTTCAATGTTGAACTGTAAATGAACTGATAAATAGAGACACATTTTTTTAGATACAAATTCTATTCTTGGCTATATTTTGAAAACTATGCTAAAATATTTATACCAATTTGATACTTTAGTTATGGAAGCAATATTTCTTAGTAATTAGATTTTATTATTTAATAAACAAAGAATGTGCAATATTTCAAAAGTTCACATAGTCCCCTGTTCAACTGACTGTTCAGGTGTTTCTGAAGTTTCTCACTGAATATTTATATATTCTACCCTATATTCCAAAGGAGAGACATACTTATTTCACATCTTCATCCCAGTTCATGTAAAGAACACCCTGCTTGGTATTACTGACATGCACAAAATCATCTCATGTTATGATAGTCTAAAAATAGACCTTATTTCAACCTTTCGGTTCTTAAAGCAGGCCTTAACTGCAAGGTAGATAAAGACTTTCTAATGGGGCCTGCAGCAACAGGACAAGAGGTAAAAATTCTAAAGTAAAAGAGGGCAGTTTCAGGCTAGGCATAAGGAAGATTTTTTTTTTTTGACAGTGAGGATGGTAAAACACTGGAATATGTTGCCCCAGAGAGGTGATGAATGACTCATTCCTGAAAACCTTCAAGGCCCAGTTGGACAGGGCTCTGAACAATCTGGTCTAGTTGAAGATGTCTGGGCTGATTGCCAGGGAGATTGGACTACAGGAGTTTTTCAAGTCCTCTGGAACCCAAACCATATAATTGGATGATTCTATAATTAATTAATGTTTTCTCTTAAAAAAAATAAAGGTAAGAACAGGGTTTTGCACAACACAGAGATATTCGAAATATATGACTGAGATGAAAACAGCCTAAGAAAATTAACAGAGATTTGTTCCTAAGCAGATTGCCCACAGTACATGGCACTGCATTGTGAGATGAAGATGTCCCTGAACATTTGAGTTAGTTTTAGATTCAGACATTTAAAGTGCTTGTATGATGGAGTTATAATTTTTTCCCAAATATTTACCTGTGGAGCTATCTAACACTAAAGTAAACAAAGCTACATAAAGTTTTGTACATCAAGTAGAGATGTGATGTAAAAGTAACCTGTGGGTCCTGATCCATGGCAAGTTGAAGATGTGCCAGCAATGCCCTGGCAGCCAGTAGGGCCAACCCTGTCCTGGGGGCATCAGGGACAGCATCACCAGCCAGGCAAGGGAGGTGATTTTCCTGCTCTGCTCTGGGGCAGCCTCACCTGGAGTGCTGGGGGCAGTTCTAGGTGCCCAAAAAAAAAAAAAAAAGACATTTAATTATTAAAGTGTCCAAAAGATCAGTGAAAATTGCCAGCTAGAAAATAAAACAGATTTTGTTCTTCCCATTTGAAAGCATAGTTATTATCAGAGCAGTATTCCATATTTTTATGAGGCCACATCTGAAGTTTTTTTGTAGGAAAACACACTTGAAAATGAAAATATTTTGATAACTTGAATGCTGCAAGGCTCACAAAACCAACAGAAAACCAGGAAGAATCATTCTCCCAAGAACTACAGAAGCATAAATGTGTATTTTAAAAGGTTAAATCTAATACACCTCTCAGTTTCAGACTGTTGAGCTGGCACCATGAAAACAAGTAACCTTCCAAGAACACTAAAGCACACATTTAGAAATGCTCAGAAAGGCAAAAATTTGCCATTCTAGGAACAGAGACCTCGAAACTCAGTTTTATGCATCTTGATTCATCCACCCTATGGCAGTGAGTTCTGTGCAGCTGAAGAAGTGATAGACAAAATGATACTTTTATAACAGAGCTGAAGAGGCAAGGAGAGAATCTCAAATCTCTCTGGAAAGAAAGGCCTGTGATGTCCCTTTGAACTTACACAAAGACAGTTCCCCTGTGTGCTGGGCCTGCAAGAGAAAAAAAATCTCCTGTTGGCACTCAATTGAAATGAAAATGATCTAAAGTGCAAATCACCATTCATTTGTAGTTTTAACATAATTACATTACAGGACCTTTGTTAGACTCTTGCTCAAGAACTTCAAAGATTATGTTAATATATAGACCTCCTCTTCCTTTTAGAAGTGGATTTCTCAATGATCTTTCAGAAAGATGGGACTGTAGCATGGAGATTCTTCATAAATTTATCCTGACTGACAGTAACTGGTGAAAAAGATATAGTTCATTGGCTTTACATAAAGCAAGACCTATCATATTTATTCATTTGATGTACTTGATTAAATTTATGACCCAAAATATCCTGGAGAAATAAAATAGTTAACTCCTGGTATTTGCTGGTATATCCTTTTAATTTAAATAGCATTTCTTTCTTCTTGTCTTGTGAAGATTTTCAGCTTATTCATCCACAATTTATGCCAATACTTTTGTCTTACAATTCATATTCCTTTTGTTCTCTTATGGATAATTAGAGATTTTCAACAGACTGAGGGAGTCAGTGACCCAAGAAAATTGCAATTTATTTCTGGGAATTCTATGAACTACTCATTACAAAAACTTTCATATTGCTTGACATCTGTCCTTATTTGCAAAGGAAGGAGAGAAATGTAGAACAGTCAACTCCTACTGACATGAAATGGGGCAATTAGACAGCAACACTTTTCTCACTGATTCTCCAGCAAAAGCAACATAAGCATTTTTATACCTGAACCAAAAGGTTTTCTACACATTTTGTGAAGAAATATCATATTCTCACTCCTGCCACGAGCCTTCATGAAATAGTTAGCTACTGTTAGCAGCTACTTTTTAAACCTCTTTTAAACTTTTGCTACTAGTCTACAGCACTTATTTTGAAACACACATGCTCTAAAACTGGGATTGTAAGCATTATGCAGTTGCAAACAGCAAAAATTATCATCACCGAAAACTTGATTTTACTATTAAATGGTCCCTTTATAAAATGTGCCACTCTACAAAGAGTCCTGATACTGAAGTCTAGGGAACTTGTTGCCCTTTGAAAGCTAATGTTTTCCTGAAAAGTAAGTTACAGTTACAGTTAAAATCGTGGTATCAACAATCATATCATTATTTCCCTCTCTATTAAAATACTTTGCCGTGAAATCCTGGACATAATAGACACATGCTTCACACAAATCTCTTGACTACACTTCTTTTTCCTTAGGAAACTGGTTAGAAAGATTTTAGGGTCTTTTTTTACAAGTTATTCCATATTATACGTATTACAAATTTGAATTTAAAAAGCCTGAAACCAACAACAACAAACTCCCACAATAAAACACTTCAAACACACTTCTCATAAAACAGATCTGTATAAATCAATCCATGGAAAAATAAATAATCGGGAGAACTATTCAATCACCTAAAGTAATGGAAAAATTTATAAACTGAGCAAACGAAAAAATGGTAGGGGAGGAAATGCACTATTTAAATGCTGAGGAATTGAAATCCAGAGGTTGCACAATGCCATCATCCTGGAGCTGGAGTGTTAGTCACATTATAAATTGCAGGAAGCTCCTTGAAAGCTCATCAACATAAATTGTAATATCAATACACATATTAAGCTAAAATCTTGAAACTGTCTGCTGCAGTACTATGTATTCTCAGGGCTTAAAAGTAGAGGATCACACAAATATCCTTAGAGGTAAATATCTGAATTAATTTAAATTCTGTAAATCTTGCTTGACTTAACAGGGTGGCCATTTCTGTCTCTGCAGAGTCTTTATCTTATTTGAAGAAAGGAAGAGTGATTCATTAACTTCATCATGCTTTGTACAAGGCTATATTATAACAATGACTCCCTGAAGACAAATCTGTCTTATTTTCCTGATCTGGAAAGAGCAATAGCTGGGAAGCTCAATAACCTGTATGCTGCATGGAATACTAGGCAAAAGTGCTGCTGATAAAATTTCCCTATCTGATATGGGCAAGTGAATAATAAATTTAAAAGAGGCACTCCAGAAACAAAGAACAAATCTTGTCCTCAGACAAGAGGGCACAATTTTTTCCCATGATATTTAAGAAGGCAGCAGCATTATGCCCTCACCTTATTTCCATTTATCGTGACCAGTCTATCATTGTATTTATTGTATGAATCACTTCTGCTGTTGCTTTGGTGGTGGCACTGACAGAAATCCCAATTAGCACTGTTGAGGCTGAACAATTTACATACATAATAAGTACTAATATTATAATAAGTTATGATAAGCATAAGTAGTACACACTAAAATTTGGTCTGCTTCAACTAGCAACAGAGAAAAGGAAAAAAGATTCTAGAGAAAATTGACCTTACAGACTATTATATTACTTCCTTTCTATGTCTGTTTCTTTTATTTCTCTATACCCATGGAATAAAACTTAAAAAGAAAAACAGGTAGGCAGCCCTGATATCCCAGTGCCAAGAAGGCTTCCCCCTTTTTGACCTTCAGCTCAGCCTGCTCCCAGATGGGACAGTTTCAGTGTCTGTGTCTCAGCACACTTGAAAGCGTCTCTGTGACTGTGTTCTCTGTACTCTGCAAGCTCCACCCGGGGACAGAACTCTTGATGTTGTTCATCTCTCTGGTGATCTCAGACTAGCAAACAAAATAGGATTTCAGGGTCTTTTAGTTTCTTCCTCATTAAGCCTCCAAATTTGTTTCATTTCAGCTATATACCCTGTGGCAGAAAACCAAGCAAATCAGATTTCAGCAGGAGAAAGCACACAACAAAACTGTGACAATTTACAATTGAGTGAGTTAGGATTTGTTGCTAGTGTAGCGCTTAATGAAATAGAACCCAATTTTAAAAGGTTACCCTGTGTGCGGCTGTTAATATGTAAGCACTCAGTACTGAAGGTGGAGAAAAGCTTCAAGGCAATTTATTCATTTAAACAACAATAAAAAAAGCACCAAAAGAGAAAATTGGAATTGATTTTTTTTATTTATTCTTGTTTTATTAATTAGAATCAGGTCCTTTGGTAGCAGATTTAAAATCTGTAGGCAGAAAAGTGCACTGTGAAGTAAAAACCTCTTAGACCCATATTCAACAGCAGAAGGAAACAGAATAGGACAGAAAATATTTTTACACAACAAGCAAAAGCTGAGCCTGCCAAAGATGACTACAGTTGCAGCTATGTTACTGCCAAGAGTGCATATGTTTCATCTGGGCAGCTGAATGCTTTCTATTCAGTGTGTAAGAATCCCGTTCTCCTGACCTATATTAACTGGGAATGCTCTAAAATTTTCTGAAACAGAAACTTCTCACATATGATTACTCCCTGCTCTATAAAACATCTGAAGGTTTCTTTATACTAGTATATATGGGCTATTGTTCTTAGTATTCCAATTAAAAGACAGTTGTCTTTACTTCAAATTCTAAGAAAACAGCCAAACCTCAGTAATTCCAAATATTACTAGATTGCATCTTAAGTGGGCTTCTTGGCAAGCCCAGAGAGTCCAGATGAGATATATTGTGAGAATATGTCAGGTCTCCCTGCTTGTCTCCATGCCCAGATTTTCTCCTAAGAAACAGTGTCCATATATGTGCGTGTGTGAATGGAAAACAGCACAGATTTTGTCCTACAGGGAATCAACATGCTCAGGGAAAGTGTCCAGGTCTGGAAACTGGGAAGGTTTCCCAGATCCCAAAGTACAGACATAGACACTGAGAGACAGGGTCTGGCTCCTCAGTTCCCTGATTTTCATAATCCAGTTGTCCAAAGCGGTCTGAAAACTGGCCTAAAAATCTTCACTGTCCTCTAGTTTTTGATAAAAGCTATCTTCGGGAAAGAAAGAATTGTGAATTCTGATGTGAAAAACCTTCAGATCCCAGGTCTCAGGTCCTCATAAATCAGTTTGTTCAGAAATCAAGAGAAGGACCCAAATAAGGTGCTCGATTGAGACAGATGAGAAAACATCCACCAACAAAGAAAAGCACATGAAAATACACAATTCTGAGGAAATGCTGTGGTACAGCTGTTGAACAGCATCCTGTAAGTAGAATAAACAATATAATCCCCTAGCCATCCCTTCTGTAGGCTTAAGAAAGAGTATTCAAAAATGGAAATACATAGAAGAGAGATAGCTATACCCAAATATGCCACTAAGACTGTGGAAAATCTGAGTATTTTCTGGAAATCTATAACCAGTACAGTGGCTAGACAGTACAGTATTTCCTCCTGTCCAATGGATTTGTAACCTATGTAGTCTATGGAAAAATTTCTAGTGTTATAGATCACCATTTCTGAATTTCAGAGGTTTTTCTAGGCACTTCTCACAACAAATATTAAATCACATCAAAACTCAAATGAAGCAGTTTTACATCAAATACGCAACAGGGTGTACAAGTAATAAACACAATATAAAAATAAACACTTTCACATCTCACTGAAACTCTAGATAGCATTTTTTTTCTTAAGAGGTTTTTCCCACAAAACACTGACTAAACTACTTTGCTTGCTTTCTGGATCGGTCAACAAAACAATAGATTAAAGTGATGCAGTAGTATAACACAATATTCACCCATTTTCTTCTCAGAAAATATTCAAATAAATAATTAGGTCATACTAGCTACATTTGGAGTGATGGTGATCTAATCCCTCTACTAAAGTTGCACTTTTCTCTCCATACTTCTGACCATCCAAAGACAGTTAATGTGGCTGATAGAAATCTTATATGTTGATGTCCTTCAGGCTACTAGTAACTTCATCTACTTCAGTGTCAGTTGCCAAGGGAACCAACAAATTAAGTCCATGATAAACAGGGTAATCAATTTCAGTTATTTCCTCTGCCTTTCTCTACTAAGCCAAAATGTCCTTTTATCTCATTAAGCTGATCAAGCTCGAGTTTGGTCTCTTGCTCCCTTAATACACCTCTTTACATAAAACAATCCTTCTGCTGCATCACAACAGTAGGGCTTGACAGCTGAGTGAACTGAAAACTAGCCATATACTAGCCAAAGCTTGTAAAAATGCCACAGTTCTTAGTAACTGACTTAAGAAATGCCCAGTCCTTGCAAGGCAGATAGACAGTGCGGACATATTTGCCAGAATTAATTTGTTCTTCCTTTTTTTATTCACAGCTAGATAGAGCTAATTGGACCGAGATGAAACAAACCAGATGGAGGTAATTTGTGAGCCCATACTTCAGACACACATTAAAAAAAGACACTCAAGAAAAGCTTGATGGAATAGAATAACAATGAGACGTAAATCTAGAAAAACATTTTGGAGCAGATTTTTAGTGGCAGAAGTTTTGCTATTACAACCATAGTATGGACAGCTAATGTGGACAGCTAATTTAAAGTCCCTAAATCATTGTCTGAATATCTTTGGATGTTTCATCCCCCTCTTCTGCTGATAAAGTCAGTCTGGAAGGATTGTTTGGAAACTGCTGCCAATGAAAAGGCTTGGTTCTGTTGTTCTGCTCATAACAGCTAGACTTAAAGGGAGTACTAAGGAGGTAACTATAGCCCTTCCCTGGCTTTCATATCATCTGAGAAGTTTAGCTTTGAATCAGATTGCAACTTCATTTCCTGGAATATCTGTTTGATATGCATAATTAGTATTTGGATTGACTAATTTAGGAAAGAATAAAAATCCTTCCAAAAGTACCAACTCAGGCCTGTGTCTAAGCACTGATACCCATTAATTCTATTTTTATAATGCTGTGAGATATTGGTTGCATTTTTATGGCACACACAGAAATATCCCAGCTAAAGAGATAATAAAATTTTGGAAAGGTTAATTTAAATTTGTCAAAAGGTCAGCTGAGATGTTCCATTACCAGATTACCTCTTGAGATATTTCACCTGGCTCTTACCCAAGGATACAAATTATTACCAGAAGCCCTTCACACTTCCTGTAGATAACAATTCTACAAGTTCTATTCCATCTAACAATAATACATACTACTTGTTATTTGTAATAATAATATATGTATTTTATTGTATTTTGTGATAAGCCATGAAACAAGAAATTATTTTCAGTGAAAAACATAGGACATCTTTACTCTTTTTATGTTGATAGTTTTGTGTAGTTTTTATCGGATCTCTATTTTTTAAGAGAGAGGGAAATAATTTGTCATGCTATAGTTTACTTAAAGGACCATTATTAAAGCATCATAACATTTATAAAGGATGCTTAGCATTTAACACTGCTCTCAGTTGCTTTGTTAATATTAAAGGGCAACATAACTAACACAAATGAAAGCCATTAAAAAGCAACAGATATTTAAATAGAAACCATTACTTTAGCACTTTATCTAATCTATTCTTTTGTAGATGGCAGAAAAATAAGGTAATTTACATATATTCTTTGATTTAGCAATTCAGGATGAACAGATAAAGGAGAGCTCTGAAGAATGGATAATTAAAATCACAAGTTGTAATAATTTGTGGGTTTGGAGGACAGCCTCAGTAGATGGCTCAATCTTTTAGTACTCGTTAGGTTAAACCTTTGCTGTACAAGAAATGTGCAAAATAATGTTAAATATATGACAGCTGTGCTGTGAACACTTTCAAATGCTTTATCTCTCCTGGANTACTGTAGAGCAATCAACCACGATTCTAAGCACTGAAGAGAGGGTTTTCAATCTTCATGGTCTCTGAAACAGTTTGGCTGCTGGAAGTCTTGGTGATGCCATTTGGGGTGATAGAAATTCAAGACTTGTCAGTGATTTCTAAGAGTACATCACAGAATGTGTTGACCACAAGCAACACATGGCGGTGAGAAATACTGTACTTGTTTCCAGAGTGCCTTTTTAATTGCCACTATTTACTGAGCCTTGGCTAAAACATAGAGAGAACTAAAGCATCCAACCTTTTTTTCCTTTCAGATAATGTCAATCTGGAAGAGCTTTTCTTCTGTCCTTCTTCCCATGAAAATTACTGTCACAGGCTCTGCCAGTGGCAGAATCTCCTTAAAGATTGTGCTTCCTCCCTAAGCAGAGCTGGTTTCAGAACTGGGGACCTGACCAACAAATGCAGGAAGTTTCATGTTCAGAACAAGATTTATCTGCAGTTTTGGGCTATAGCCTTTCTTTCTGTATGTGCTGCTCTGCAGGTAAGAGAGGGTGGGAGGGCTGTGAAAGACAATCTGATGAGCATACAGAGGAGCAAGGTCCTCTACAAAAGAGGTGGCAGCAGCAAACATACAAATGGGAAGAAATGTGGCTCAAGATCACAACTTTTGTTTCAGTCAACTACAGTTTGATTTCAGTCCTTCTTCTGGGCATAATACTTGTCCCTCTCTCTTTTCATCTTCTTCTCTTTTTCTATTTGTATTTGCTTATTCATGAAGAGGAATTGGTTCTTATGAAAACTGTTATCTCATCTGCTCTGTAGTTCGGCTAAGGCCTATCTGACTAAAGAACAATGCAACAAAGGAAGCTCTAGTTTTCTGTTTAAAATCTTGCAAAGTCCAGTCCATGTGGGACAAATGACTGGCCTCAGGAATGTACTAGCAAAGATGTGCACCAAAATAAATCTGGACACAGACAAGACTTCCCTTTCAAAGTCATTTTGAGGCTGACAAGTCACTTTATTTGCTTTGTCTCCTATGTAGCCAAAATTAACTGATGTATTAAATTTTTTAAAGGCACCAATACCTTTACCATTACTCTCCTTCCTCACCCTCAACTTCCTCTCTTAAATGGCTATTTATATGTAGCTAGACTGAAATACTAAAATATTAATCTGTAAATAACAGCAATCTTAAATGCCCCAGATGTGCTTCTCCCTTCTTTAGTGTGGATTAGAATGAAAATGCATTTGTGAGAACAACCCTAATCTTTATAAATTCTGGTTAGACTTTACATTATTGGTTTTATCTTTCAATCGTATGTAAGAAACTTAGGGTATTCCCCTTATTCATTTATATTGCTGTGATATTTAATATTTTCAACTGGATATAAATTAAAGTACAGCTCACATCATCAATTTTAATAGACTTAATGTTTTAGAGCATTCAATTTCTTATACCTATACAAATAATTAGTTTTCAGTTTTGAATGTAATATATGCATTATAATGATTTGATTTGATTTGATTTATTTATATTGCTTGAAACAGAAATACCAGATGCCATAACACAAAAACACCACCACAATAACTTTATAATTAATTGAGAAACTTAGCATTTATTTCCTACTTGCTTATAGAGTCCACAAAGTCCAGAGTCTGCCCTGTGCTAAACAAGCTGTGCTTCCTTTAACAATGTCCATTTAATTAAATGAAACTATGGTATTGTAAACTACAAAGTATTGTATGTTATTGTAAAATACAAAGTATTTTACAGAAAACCTAAAAGAAGGCCTCTAGAAAATCAAGTCTGCCATATTTCTTCCAAATTACTACTGGCTGTCAAATGTACAGGGTGCAGACATGATTTTTCAGACTTGATTGCTAGACTCTAACTTAGCCTTAAGCTGCACATTTTCTTATGCTGTCCATATCTGGGTATTTTGGTAATATATATGTTTTTAGGACATGTAATGGGAAATCTGACTTAGGTAGAAGAACATGTCTATCTGGAGTGGATCAGTATTTGCATCCTGATTTGTCTTGGAAATATCAGCTACAGAATACCCATGAAACACTTCTATA
>VXBU01003646.1:80609-91449 GCA_013400315.1 Bombycilla garrulus
CAACCCAGACCAACAAAACTCAAAATATCAAGTAGCTTAAAAATCGCACTAGCCGTGATGACATTAATCACGTGCTAAAGTGTGTGTCAGGATAAGGCCTGACAGCAGCAGTAGAAGGCTGTGAAAAGAACAGAGCTAATTCTCAAAACCATCAAAGAAGTTATTCATAAAGCAATAATATTCATCACATGCAAAGACTGTGGAAGCTAGTTAGCCCTATCTAACCACTATTTTTCTCAGATTTGAAAGCACTGAAAACTATTAAATGGCCATTTATTCCTTAATCCATTTTGTGCCAATGTACACGATGAGACATTCTATTATGTCACAGGAAAGAAAATTTAATGACATCTTACAGCATTCACTGGGGGGTTGGGGGGTGTGGCTGGTGAAGGGGGAAGAAGAAAAATAAAGAGCAGGCAATTTTTATGATTTTAGCTTGGACGTCTATTTAATCTCAAATATTTGGCAGAGTGAGTTGAAATGGAATAGTGAAGACATTTTATCTCCTTTTCAGAATTAGTCAGTATACCCTGTTGTTAGCTGCCTGGATTAGGATGCAAGTTAATATTTCAAAATAACTCCAATATAATTCCAATAACACAATATAACAAAATAAATTGCAGGGAAATTGTTTTCACTATCTGATGAGAGACAATGAGCTCATTTGCATGGTGATATTTAGCTTGTGACACTTTTACAGCACTCTGACAGTTTGCTAGATAGAGTGGCCTTTGCAGCTTTTTGAGAATGATAATTACACAGCTCCATTTCATTGATCTAGGATGTACAGGCAAGTTATCTTTAAATGACTGAAATTGCCTGGCACTGAAAAATAATTCCACCCTGCTTTGCTTGTACTGGATCTAGCTGGAATAATCCTGTATTTCATACCTTTATCATCCTTCCACATAAGTAATTGAGCTGAATGATGCTAACTGAAACAATATAATACAATACAACACAAGAGACATAAACTCTAAACGTTGGGGTTTCCACCATATGAAACATTGTTCTTTGTGTTCAGTTTGACACACCTCACTCATTAAGTGAAAACCAAATGGCAAACAGAGGTTGGTGCTGACAGGCAACTGTTAAACTACACAACATGTGAGCTGTCAGCTTCTCCATGGCATGGTCAGAGATAAACCTTTCTGTCTCTTCATAGTAATGACCAGATCTTATCTGAGAAGCATGGCCAAACCCATCCTGATAATGATTTCCATTAGGCAATCATCCATATCTAGCCATTTGGAAGTGTTGTCAAGTTATCACTTTCATTCTTCAGTTGTCAGTTAATGATCTAGTGATGAATTTTGCTCTGGATCTGTCTGAAGGACAAACATTCAATGCCAACACTGCCTCTCAAAGCACTTAGTTGGAGAATCCTAGAAGCCCAAGGAAATTGAGCTTTGTCTTGATAGATGTTTCTGAAAGAGCAAAAGACCTCAGAACACCTGCTATTTCTAAAATGAAAAGAAGAAAAAAAAAAAGAAAAAAAAGGAAAACACTCAGAAAGGATAAAAATTCAGACTACTTAAGGACAACTCGATCTTCACTCTGTGCTTGTTTCTCCAGATCATGGACAAAAATATTGCATAAAACCTGTACCTCACCAGCACTACGGACTCGGTTTCCACCATGAAAAGCCCTACCCTTTACTTCCTACACCTCAATCAGTTTTCAGTCCTCAAAAGGACTTGCTCCCCAAACCTGCAGCAATTTACAAAAGAGAAAACACTTAGACTTCTAATTATGATCAATAACTGGACACTTTAAAAATTGTTCATGTTACATTCACATCTGCAGACACAGAACAAGGTGTTAATAAAATATGTAAGGGGGAAAGGGGAGATGAGAGAGAGGGAAAGAACCTCTGCACTTATTCATTGCCTCTTTTTTGGTCAGGGAGTGCTAGAGAAACTCTATTGGTGATCAGGAATATTAAATAGTGCAAGAACTGCACAGATGGTCCAGTGCTCTAAAGAACACACATAATTAGAGACACCCTTGAATTAGTAAACCATACCGTAAAGCGGGTTCCATAAGTAGCCTAAGAAAAATTTTTTGCAGTATTCTTGACCGTAAAGAATGCCAGAAAGACAGCTATAATGAAAGAGCGCACAAAGTAAAACAATTAAGATACCATAGAAAATGTGATGTTGGGAAAATGAATGGCCAGTACAAATTAGTGGTATCTAGGAAACCTGAAAAAAGTGAAGTGACAAGGTAAAAGTATTTGTTTTCTCTAGCTGTGATAAAAAATATCAGGAAAACTGATGGTAAATAAAGTTGAGTAAGCCCTACTAAACTGCAAAATATGACTGAGAAAACCAGTTACATCAGAAGGGAAAAAACCTTCCAAGTAGAAGTACGCAAATGAGAGGCATAGCTTTGTTTCCCCAAAGGCTATGCCAAAATAGGTTGGGATGGTGACACTTATGAGATATCTGCATAAATAGAACATGAAAGCACACAGCAAGGATCCCTCAGAGAACAATCATCTATCTCTGGTCAACTGATTTTTTTAAGCATGACCATAAAATGCTGGATTATGGAATTAGTCGATATGTGTGGGAGGTTGGGGTGTTGTCCCTTTTTCGTTCTCTTTACCTATGGAATTTTGTCCCATTTGTTGCGGGGGAACCTGATGGCTGATACTTAAGTGTATTTGCAAGACAAAGGCTTGCTGGGCCGGGAAGGGGGAGGAAAAAGAAGGGTCATTGCCGCGTTGGTTTTTTGAGGAGAGAGGACACACTCAGAGCTGTGATTGCTTGGAAAAGAAAAGGCCATTTTTTTCCTGCTGCTGCTGCTTCTGCCTGCCCTGCTGAGACCCATCTAATTCCTCCCTGCACCAAAACTCCTGCATTCCATCTCGGAGTTCTTCCCTTCTCCTCAGAGGGGCCCGTCGGAGCCATCTACGACTACAGACTGCCTACGGGCTTCGTGAAGCAAGGCCTTCCCCATCCCTCTTGCTGGCTTTGCCGCGGGGTGGGGGTGNGTTATCTGGCTTCCAAAACAGCGGCAAAATGGTTGCAACATATATTAGAACTAGCCATCAGAAAACAAAAAAAAGCCCAAACAACAAAATTACTACAGAAAAATCTAAAGCAAAGCCCTAAAGAGTGAGAAAAAGGGACTACAAGACTGGAAATTCTTGTTGAAAGATGGCATTTGATGGGCCACAGACATAGAGGACATGATAAACCCTATGATTCTTTCTCAGAAACATGATTTCCAGATTATTTTGTCACTTCAAGACTATTTTCTTCTTTTGTGCCTTGCACAAATGCTGCAGGTCTGTTGCTTACAGCAGTTTTAGTTGCTATAAAGTCTGGCTGAGATTAAATATTTCTTCATATTGAGTGGGGCACTGTAACAAAGAGCATAAGATCAGCACACTTGGAAAGTTACATGATCTTTAAAAAGCATTTATACTTACAGTAGGAATCTTTGACCAGAATGTATTATAAGAGTTGAGAGTAGGTATTTTAAATAAAGCCTATTTGCTATTAGCCATCTGCCATGTTGAGCTCATGTCATGTTTTAGTCCGGTTCAAAGTACCTAATACCCACAGGTCCAATACAAATATTTCAAAGAAACTTGTTTGAAAAAGAGTTAAGAATGCAATGTGCTGCTGCAGAGACTAATTGAACTACCGTCCAAGGTAGTCTGTAATGAAATTACTAAAAGCTGCCCTGGAGTTTTCATTAGCACTAATACATTTGTGTTTGAGACAGAAATGATTGTGTTTTTCTTAATAGAGGATAATTTGGTTAGGAAGCAAACTTCATTATTCTTATAATCTTTCGGCACACTAATGATTTGAAAGCAGTATCCAATATAGCAGTGTAGCAAGGTTGGCATGGCATTGGCTAAGAGAAATAAGGGTATGTTTTGAGCAGCAGCCTCTCACCCTTCCTTGTTTATCTTAGTTCAGGATGGAGGTTCTGTGGGCCATGCACACGGTCTGGTGACACTGCTTGTTCTTGCCAGTGCATACACATGCTACACATGCCAGTCACCCCACTGCTCGCAGAACTCATGAAGCAGAATGCAGTAGTGCTGTGGTTTATCCCCAGCTGGCAGCTCAGCCTGGCACAGCTGCTTGCTCACTTCCCGGGGCTACTCTGAGAGAAATCAGCTCCACCCCAGCCAAAACTTTCACAGTTACAAACTGACACTAGAAGGTGTTATTGTTTTCAAGCACTACAACAATTGGTGTGTATGCACAGTGTGCACTCTGTTAGTTGAACAATGTAGTTTAAATCATTGATTGGATATTTGTTATTCTGGTACAAATTTATTGTCTTATGAACATTTGTCTTGCAGCAGGTCAGGATGATGTATTATAAGTTTGGCATCTGCTCTTAAAATAGATAACTACACCCATTTCATGGAAGGGCATAATTTATTACAAAGGCCACCTTCTGGCATTCCAGGGGTCTTTGAATATACTTTTTCCCTGCAGTCATTCTTACTGAACAAGTTTGACACTATAAGTGGACTCCCAGAGACAGTAATGTCAGAAAGTGAATAAATAAGTGAAATGAGTATAAAAAATGAGTAGAACAGCATCTCGAGAATCCTACCTACCATTTATATGGTGTTTTTCCTCGAAGTACTTTTCAAAGATTTATTTCATGATTATTATAATAATTTGAAGCCTAGAGAGATTTAGAAACAAACAAATAAAAAGCTGTGCAAGAAAACTTTCAAATGGAGCCCAGATGTTTTCCCAGTCCCCAGCCCTGAGCAAAGAGGACCACCGTGCCTCCTTTAGAAACCTTAGATAAGTTTCAACCATTGAAAAAGATCCTGGTCTGACAGAGGAATTAATAGATCATTTACTCAAAAGCATAATTGTGAGCTTTCAGAATGCGAAGCTTTAAACTGGTAAGTGCAGGATAAAACCAGACTGGAAAACAAATACTAAACAAGAAATTTTAAAAAAGGCATTAAATGGAGGTAGGACCCATGCATCAGAATTTTTCTTCATATTATTCATACTAGACAAACAAGAAAAAACCTACCATATTTGCTCTAAAATTTCATCAAAATAAAAGTAATTTAGCTCAACTGACCTGCAAAGCTGTTTTCAAACAAGTTCTCACTGTTCATGGTTTTTTGGGTTTTTTAACAAAGTATTTTACTGCTAGAATGACTAAATTATAACCAGGCAGTAATGTAACACAAGGAAGACATACAAAACTCACCCATGACACACAGCTTGGTAAGCTATTTCACATGGGGAATGGAATTACCAAACTGCAACATACTGGTGAGCCCACTAAGTGACAAGACAAGACGAAAGGTAGAGACACAAAGTTTGGTATCTCTATTCCATATCCAGTTCAAAGGGGTAGCAGAAACAAGTAAGTCATGTGCAGTTCCTATGGGAGCAATCACTGGCAATCCTTATACATCCAGCAATGCATGTCAAGGGATTGTTTCTGGAGACCTATTTTAATCACTGGGCATGTGTCTATTACAAAAAGAAACCAAGAACTTGTGCCCTGCAGCTGTATTTTCTATTCTTGAACTGTGACTTCATTACGGAATAAAGTATAGTAAGCAATATACTTGCTAAATCTGGTCCAGTGATTACTAACAATACAAAAAGGCAGCAGTCTTGATTGTCATCACTGGAAGCGGGTGACAGGAGTGTCTGGAAATATAAAAAGTTACATTTGAATTGGAATAAATTGGAAAAAAAGAAACAAAGAACTAATGGTTTGATTAACAAAAGCATTAAAAGATATTGTCATCACAGTAGGTACCTAAATTTAAAAAAAATCCTGTTCTACTGCCATCTAGACATAAACATGTCTACTTGTTTTTGGTTATCAAAATTCCAAGATTAATATTTATTAGTATATGAGGGATATTACCATTATACAATTTTTTGGACAGTTTTGATAACAGTAGAACAACTTACTGCCTTCCTCATACTTTGAAAATACCAGGCAGGTACTTTGTTTCTCTTCCCTGCTTAGGACTATATTTGCACAAGTTTTTGAAGACACGCCTAAGAGATGTCTAAAAACAAAAATTATAGTCTCATTTGTCTAGAAGCTATGTGTGATGAAATGTATTTAAACGGAATAGTGCCTGATAAAACTTCAAAACCCACCTTTGTCTCCCACAAACATAAATTAATTAATGGGTGATTAAATGCTCTCTGAACCCTTCACGTGGAAAGATGTTAGCATGACATTGCATTTTCAGCTATGCGGACAAAGTTACTGCTGCCTTCTTGCTCATAGCAGTTCCTATAAGCTCATTAATCCAATTCTTCAGTAGTTACCTTATACAGTTTTGACCTGAGTTTTTTAGACTTCAAGTTAAATATGAAGCATATTTGTGCATGTTTTTGCAAATGGTTAACTGAAAACACTCTCCCATTGAGAAAGTCAGAAAAGCCAGACCTGATGCTGAGTACACTGTTCGTGTGAGGTTTACATTACTAAATTTAAGTGTTGAACTGTAATAAGAGAGGAATTTTCTTCATGACGTCTGAAGGTAAAATAATTGCATTCACATGGTTTACCTCCAGCACTTGGCAACCAAAGCGCGCCCTGATACACTTGCTTCCACTCCCTCTTCCCTGTCAGAGAAGAAGCAGAAACAAGTTGCAAGGGCATTGACTATAAATCAGATATATAGGAATAAGGCTCTTGAGTGTTTGTTCAGAGTAGATTAAAGCTGTTGCCTGAAGTGTGTAGTATTTTTATGGTTATGCACTTAGTGAGCAGCATGTTGAAAAACTAGATACTGCAAACTTCACCTAATGCAAATAGGAAGCTTTCCATTTATTTTTCATCCGTGCTAAGATAAGGTATTCAACCATTTTGTCTAAATCTTTTACTTGCTATGTTACAAAAATAACAGCAGCATGGTTACTGCCTTTAAGCTTAGCTCTATCACATTATTCACTCGTTTTTACTGGTAGAAAGAAAACGGGTGGTAATCACCCCCTCAAAGTCATCAGCATGGGGAAAAAGTTCTCAGATATTCCTCACTTCAGTAGCACTTAAAGCACAGTTCCCAGTTCCTCTTTCCTTTTTTTTTTTTTCTTCAGAGCTAAGCCACCAATGTCTGTGTCTGATGTCTCTTACCTGTCTGCCCCTTCATCCAGAGAAAAATCAACCTTGAAAGAAACACTGTCTTTGTTTTCAAAAGTGGATGAGATTCTACATGTGGACACACTGTTTCAATTTGTTTGTTTTGTGAAAGATTTTAATAGCTACTTACTGTTTCAGTTAGCCAAAAGAAGTGCTTACGTTTTTCCAGGATATTACATGTCACGTGCTAATGCTGAATTCCCCACTGAGTGTATTTTAGCTTTTATGGAGAAGACACTCTTCATGTATAATAACTAGCACACAGTCCAAAGAACTTATATGGATGAAAAACTTACTTTATTAGGTGTACAGACATGGAGTCCTTATTTACCAGGTATGAATTAACTTTCAAAGAACAGATCAGAATTTACTGAGTTTTTGTGAAATTATTTTCTCTCTTCATTGCATTCCCTCATGCTGTATTTTTGGTTATTGGTTGGTACCTTTCCACCAAGAAGAGGACAAATGTTTTTGACTTTTCATTTATTCAAAGTTTGTAACCAGAAACATATTAATATCTACTCGGATGAAAAGATAAATTAGGTTAATCAATATTCTGAAAAATATGAATTTATCAAATAACCTATTTTGCAAATTAAATACAGTATCTCACTCCGAAAAATAGAGGTGGACGGTAAGGTCCATGATAGCATATCATAATTTTTGTAATACCTATATTATCAAAATACAAAACATTAGAAATTTTTCCTTTTTTTTAATGGAACTGTTGCCTTCACACTCATCTGTGAAAAAAAAAACTTAAGTGGAAAATCTGAATCGAGACCAACCTCTCATTTTTTGTATATAAACTTCAGTTAACAGACTGGAAACATTTCAGTTCACAGGCTGAAGGAAAAATGCAGGGGAATTTGCTTTTTAAGATTAAGCAACTCAAATTCCAGGATTTTTGTGCTTTGTGTCTGCGCACATACAGTACACTGATCTTTTTATTGCAACAGGTTAATGTGTGCTACCCACACAACAAAGAAAAGTTAGTTATATGAAGCAAGTAACTTGAAAGTAAAGAGACACAAACAAAGCTCTCAAGATGATAATTTGCTAAGCTAACTTCCCAGCCAGACCATTCCCGAGGCCCCCGGCAGCCTCACTCCCAAGGTCAGAGACTTTCACTGCTGGGACCAAAGTCCAGTGGGGGCTCCAGTGCCCCAAGCGGTCCCTGCTTGGCTCCCATACACCCCACTCAGTCAGACCAGGTTTCCTCATTGGCTCCACCCTGAATTTCCCTTGGCAGATTCTCAGATGTCTCATTCCATAAAGCCATTTATTCATGACATAGTAACACAGAAACACCTCAAACTGGTGCCACTAAGGACCCCAAACAGAGGAAAGCCTTGCCTTTTGTACTGTCATGGTCTACTCAAGTGGAAGTCTTGCTCTTCCTCCTGAATCTTTGACTCCTACCCACCTCTCCATGTCCACCCTCTTTGCTGGCAGCACCCATCTTCTTCTCCTAGGATATCCAAAAAGGTCAGCAATTCCCAGCTCCTACTGTGTCTCAATGTCCACTTACCTGGCTGGCCTCATCCATCTTTGTGCCCATTGTTATCCCAAAGGCTGGCAATTCATGGCCTGAGGTCTTGGGCTCCCACCCAGGGTTCAGTCTGCATTTCAATATTGATTTCAACCTACAGCTTGTGAGTCCTGCTATCTGGACCAGGTGTATTGCTCCAGCAGTTTAACAGAATAATAAGATTTTCACAGGATGAAACTCAAAACTAAAATTCTCAATTATTTCTTATTAATTCTGTTAATTTCTTTAGTGAGTCACTCTCAGATTTCCTCAAATGCGCTGCACTAGAAAGGCAAGAGGTTCCTGTCTTCCTTTCATTAGCTCAAGTCACTCCTAAGGGAGCAAAAAGCTGTTGCCATGAGCTTGTAGAGATGTGATCAGACAAACTGACAGATTTCATGTATTCTGTTATTTATGCAGCAGTGACATCACTTGTTCAAATTTCCGATTTTGTACACTGACAAAGTGTACAAAGAGATTTTTTATAGATAAAAAGGTTTCTTATGATTTACAAGTACAAAAATGATAAAAATGTCTGCCCCAACAGAGAACTAAAAGTAAGTAAAGAATGCTGATATACATTTAAAGACAAAAGGAAATCAAAAATACACTAAAGCATCTCAAACTCATTTCAGAGCATGTTAAGGTGGGATGTCCTAATTACAGTCTAATTAAGACATTAGTGGTCATTCAGTCTTCTGACAAGCTGTCAAACAAAGCTGACCAGCAACATGGTATATCAACATTTGCCCACAGGCTGGCAACACAGGAACTATAAAGACTGAAGAGCAATTGAAGGAGCTTTGGAAAAAGAATTTCTGCGCCTGGAGAAAGGGAGATGTGTAACATATAACACGAAGTTATGAATGCCACTTAGGCAGCAAACATAATCAATATTATTTTTTAAATTATTTTTTTCGTTTAGCTCAAATGCTAACTAAAGCTACCCAGCCCTTCTTCTACAGTACAAAAAAGATACCTTTCATCTATAAACACCCTTGTTGCATTCTGATTTAGGTAACAATAGAAAGGACAAAAACATTACAATCCCTGCAGGAAGACTTAAACTTAGAAGGAAAAAGAAAATTTATCCCTGTTGTATTTCTGTTTCTTTTTTCCACATTTTTGAACAAACGCACTGACAGAAACATCTTCTTTATGAAAAGGCAAATTCTGTCAGCAATCTTGACTTTGTCAATAAAAAGTCATTCTTCAGGTAGGACTTTCTAGAGGACAGGTATCAGAAAGTATATCTGCTGACTACCTGTTCTGGTTGGAAAACCAGTTTATGTACCCAATTCTATTCCCAACAGATTATTTTTTTTCAAATGGCACATTAATCTAAGTGTTTGAAAAACCTAAATTTTATACATACCTCTTCCTGTCAGAATAGACTAGTAGTCATGTTTATCCACACAGCACATGCATCTCCATCAGTAGGAGACGGGCTTTCCCAGACTCGAATTCGTAACACTAGACTGCCATCAGCCTTTTTGATTTGTCCTTTCAGTAGGAAAACATAAGAATGAGCAAGCTGGAAGATGCAGGTCTGCTGGTCCACCACTTCTGTAGTCCTCAACTAGCTCACTCTGTGCCTCTCTCGGATCCAGAAAAGAACAGATGATTCAAACCATATAATCATAAAATCACAGAATAACTTGAGTTGGAAGGCATCTTAAAGATCATCTAGCTCCAGGGTCCTTCCACTGGACCAGGTTCCTCAGAACCTTATCCAGCCTGGCCTTGAACACTTTCAGGGATGGGGAATTCATAGATGCTCTGGGCAACCTGTGCCACTGCCTCACCAACCTCACAGTAAAGTATTTCTCCCAAATATCTAATCCAAACCCGCCCTCTGTCAGTCGGAAGCCATTTCTTCTTGTCCTGTCACTACATGCGCCTGTAAAGGCTCCTTTATCTATCTTGTAGGCTGTCTTCAAGCACTGGATGGCCACAACCAGGTCACCCTGGAGCCCTCTCTTCTCCATCCTGAACAATCCCAATAATCTCATCCTTTCCTAACAGAGAAATTATTCAGATGTCTGATCATCTTGGTGGCCTCCTCTGGACTTGTTCAAACAGGTCCATGTCCTTTTTATGCTGGGACCTCAGCTCTGGATGCAGGGCTCCAGGTGGATCTCACCAGGGCAGAGCAGAGCAGAACAGAGCAGAGCAGAGGGGCAG
>VXBU01003647.1:0-45787 GCA_013400315.1 Bombycilla garrulus
TCAGCTGGGCGACAGTGCTCCCAACTGGGACCAGGTAGGGCGGCTGGGGTGTCCAGGCCATGGTTTTTATCTCCCCAGTTGTGTCAGAGTCAATGACGCCTGGCAAAACAAACAGTCCTGTTACTGAGGTAGACGATCTACCTATTAGCAGAGTGTGAAAACCGGGTGGCAAAGAGTCCATACAAGCCTGTAGGGAGACAAAAACTGAGCAATTAGAGAATATTAATAGGTTATTGGTTGATATGTCCAGTCCTTGTGTTGCCTGGGGCAGCTGTCCTGGGTCCATAGTGACGGGTCCTGTGAATGCTGTCTGTGGCTGCTGGGCTGGTTGGAAGCTGAAGTTCGGTCCCGGTTGCTGCATCAGCCGCTGTCCGCCCTGAGGCATAGAAATTTGCATTTGTACGCATTGTCGTCTGGTATCCTGAGTTTCTCTGTAAAGACTGGCAATTCTTGTGAAACCTTTTGCAGTTGCTTTCTGTGTAGGAAGGAATAGGTTAGGCTTAGTATTTGGATCTATTGGTTGCGGTTCAAAGGCTCACCCTCCTAACGCACGGGGGCCACAAAGATTTCTTTTGCTGTATCAAAGGTTTGCGTATGCAAACCGAATAAGTCCAGGTCTTTTTTGGGGCCGGGATTGAAAGTCTCTGGCTCCTTCTCACAGTCAGTGTCCGCATAGGAGATAAGCGTTTGCAGCTCTGGGGTCAGGACAGCGGCGGGGCTGTAGGTGCCGGCCGGGCTGAACCCCTGGCAATCGACAGGGAAGGGCTGCGGGCGGGGGACAGGGAGTGGGACCTGGGCAGGTTTCTGTTCAGCACGGTTGCCGGGGCCGTCTCGGTGGCTGCTTAACAGGGGTCCCTGCTCCCCCCTTCCCTCTTTATCGCATCCATTACAGCCCTCCATGCTGGCAGTATTCATAGTTCTGGGTTATACATCTTTACGCCGACCTTGTCCCAGCAGCAGAGAGTGAAAATATTGGGAAATATATGTGACACCCATCCAAGGAGTAACTTTAGGATGGGGGATCCATGCTTCTTTAGAAGGCCTATCATGGTTTTATAAACATTTCTCTGGTTGGACAAACCCTGTCTCAGGCTGGACAAATCCTGTCTCATGCCTTTGAGGTCCCCTGGCTCACCTGTCACTTCCCTGCGTCCAGGTGCTGTGGGCCCAATGCGGTTCTTTCACCACCACATTCAGTTCCAGGGGTGTTGCCAACTGCCAGCAGATAGCGGTTCTTGTCCTCACGGAGGCACCAATTTATCGGTGATTGAGAGAGACGCAAGAACCCCAATTCATTGATCGGGATTCTCTGACTAGTGATTTCCCACAGGTCCCCCCACAAGCCCATGTCCTAGTCTGTTCCCAGCCCTGCGTGGGTGTGTCCAACGCTCCGGGCTGGAGCTGGGCAGGGAAGATAAAACACAATGAAGCATATCCTCCTGGGAGCCATGTCCAGGCATGGGAGGCACAAGAAGACGGGAAACAACCAGCACAAATTTACAAATTTACAAATTGTGCCTGACCTGTTTAATTGGCTCCTCTAAAGAGACAGATGGCTCTGTGAGTGAGATGAGACCAACAGGAATTTTTCCATGACTAAGGGGGTGAGATACAATCAGGGCATTTGGACTTGTGAGCACATAGAAAACTACCTGCATGGCCAACCTCAAATGTTTTTGTTCAGTGCTGTGAAGCCCCAGTTTCCTCAGGGACCAGTACTGAGACCAGTCAGTAGGTTTTACCATTCTCCCTGGTGACCTGGGTGATGGAATGGAGTGCACCCTCAACAAGATCAGTGGTGTAGGAGGAACAGTCGATATTCTGCTAAGTAGTGCTGCAGTCCAGAGGGACCTCAGAAGCTGGAGAAATGGGATGACATGAACCTCATAGAGTTCAACCAAGGTAACTGCAAAATCCTGCATCTGGGATAGAGCAGCACTGTGCAACAGTGCAGGCTGGAACCAGCTGACTGGGAAGTTACTTTGAAAGAAAGGACCTGAGAGAGCACTTGTAGAAACCACTACAGCGCTTTACCCTATTCAATATTTGTGAAAGGGTTTCTGCAGTACTGTGACAAGCATTTTATCATTAAAGTAGACAAAAACTTCAGCAGTCTTCACTGTTGGTGTTTATGTCTAAGCCAGCCAACCTACACTCCCTGTATAGAAAAAAATAAATTAAAAAAAGTATTTTTAAAATGTGTTTCAGTTGAGTCATTAGGGATATCTGATTGAAGAGGATTATAAGAAGTGTTATAAGAAGTGCCCATGTTTCTCCATCAAGAGGAGTCAAGACAACTGTAGGCATCTGGGACATACGAATGGGTATTTGATCAAGTGCCTCATGACAGAAAACAACTTCTCTGTGCATATGATACTGGCAGGGCTGGGGTTTGAAGGGTCTAAGATGCAGCCCTGTAGTACTTGTGAAATGGCTGATAACTGCCTTCTCCATCCCATCAGGAACCACAGTATTTCCAATCCAATCCCACTGCTTCTGCTCTCAGACTCACTGAGATTACCAGATCTGGGTGACCCTTAAAAGATTCCTCTACAGTCTCTAGACTTTAGAACTTATCACAAATATCCTGCACCTGTTTTTTTTAAGACAAACTTCAAAATTCTTCTACTTTCTTCAGATCTTAGAGAAAGACAGATGCCAACGTCATAGGGAAAGGGTAGAGTGCTTTTACTGTTTGGAAATTGTCAGAAATTTTAGATGAGCAGAAACGAATTGCATATTACAATATTTTTTTTTTTACAAAACTACTCTTACAGGTGTCTACCACCAGAAACCTGCCTTTTCCAGTCTTCTTTTATATATATATACATATGAAATCAAATAAATATTAATAATTTATAAAGAAAGAAGCTAGAAGCTAGGGGGTCTGTCTTATTCCAGGCTTGCAAACAGACTTTATGCTGTCTAGATAAGTAGAGAATGTATATTCATCTTTCCTTTTTCCTGCTCTAGCATCCATGTTTGAATAGGAACATCCTGACTTTTTTTCCTAAATGAAGTATGAAAACACTGCACAGATCTTTTTGAAGGAGGCTAGAAACAGGTTTTTTATCATTCAGAGCTCCCAAAAGGACCATTTGAGCATAGTCTTCCTGTTCAGAGAGGAAATAGCTGTGACTGTGACTCAAATGGACTCTAATTTCCAATAATTTTCCAGTGGTAAACTATGATTCAGTTTCCATTTATAAAGTGAAATGAGTGCCTAAATAATCAACAGTAAAAAGCCAGAAGTAGGAAATGAACCATCCTTCAAAACAATTCCGCTCTGTTTAGTTTGGACTTCATTCCATTGTTAAAGGATTTCCTTATGTGCAAGGTGTTAAAGATTGGCAAGTTGAAGCCGTTCTAGGCACAAGTATTTCATTTTATACTGTGTGTAAATATGAGATAACAATCTGTATAACTTTAAAATCATGTGCTAGAGATACTAGCGCTTCCAGTGCTTTAGAGAACTAGTTACATGAACAGAGGAAAGCCATTACTAATTAAGATAAATAGAGCATCTCTTAAATGGAGCTTATTTTCAGTAAGTGTAAAAGCAGCCTGGCTCATTCAGCTTTGTTTACTGAGGGCAATTTGGGAACTTATTACTTACTCTATGATATAACCTCAGCAAATATTATTGTCTACTGATTGTCAGCTGCAAACATAGATAGGACTTAGCAAAGCGATATGAATGCTGGAAATCTGTCTCTGAAGAATTCTCAGCACTTCAGATGGTTCAGGTAGAACGGAGGCACAACCTTTGGGGTTAGACACCCAGTCACATTTGGGGCCGGGGGAGGTTGCAAGAAAAAGTACACTTAAATACATTGCCTAAAAGCTGTTCCCAAGGAGTCACCTTGCTACCTCTTCTCAGCAATCTGTGTGTACAAAAGATAGTTGTGGACTGGTGAGCAAAATGGGTCATAGAAAACTTGTCATTGTACCCAGTGGGTTCGCTTCCCTGTGAGGCCACCCTCCCACTCAGTCTTATTTATGCTTCAACACAAATTAGAGGTGAGTGCAAAGCAAATCTATGATCTGGAAACATCCAGATTTAGATCCTGAGCTGGAACATTCATTCAAATTTATGAGCTAGCTCATATTTCTTTAAAATGTAATCAATAACTTCTACCTACTCCCTGGCTGCTGAAGTGCCCTTTATGTCAAGTGTTGCCAAATTAATATTTAAGATTTTAATGAATTTGCCCAAATAAGTCATTTAAGGTTGATTTTGTTTGCATAGGGTCTTTTTTGCTTTTGTTTTTGTTGGGATTTTTTTAAAATATATCTTTTAAAATTAATATTGCATTTTTCCTCTCTTCTTTTTGCTTTCTGAGTAATATGTGTTACTTATTTAATAATTCTAGCCAATTCAGATTCTGAAGTGTCTAAATCATTATTTTAAATAAAAGTTTCAATTATTTTACTTTCTTTTGATTTTAACAGCTGAGATTTTAAGGAAAATAACAAATATTCTGACAGTTTGGGAAGTCTAAATTGGAAATAGAGTTTTGACATTCAGCCTCATTGCTTCTGTATTTGTGAAGACAAATTATTTTACATATAAACCTGAAGGAAAGACAAGTTGAGTGTTTTATAAGGCAGGCCATAAATAAAATAAAAATATGTAGAAAGAATCCTTTCCAGTCACACTGAATATTAACTTCTAGGATATCCCATATTTTTAAATATCTATACTATATTTTGTTTTATTGAATGAATATTAGGTAATTATAATATATTCAGGAACATTAACAGAAAAAGTCTGTCTTTCACAGACAAGAATGAACTATGCTGTGTCAAATGAATTTTTGTCCAGGTGCACAGAACATTTCAGACAATTTCTGAACTTCTTTCCAATCCAGTTGGCTATGGATTCAGTTGTTAATGATTCACACAGTAAACAGTGATGTTCAGAGGGCTCATTAAGTTCCATTGTCTGTTGATCCTCTAGACAGTTATTTACCTTCATTTACAATAAGCAATTATCCATCAAGAAGAGTTCTCTTAATTTGATTGGCTGTGTCAGGCTACTTTTCTGTGATATTTCTTTTTTGGCAACAGTTTTTCCAGCTTGTTCTTTAACTGTCATTTGCCTTCTCCTGTATTTTAAATCTATCATGCTTCATGACAGACAGACCTGTAATTTGGACTCTAATCATTTCTGATTCTCATGTTTTGACAGACACAGACTTGTCTTTCTGCACCTCCTTCCACACTTTCTCTCTTTATTCTGCATTTGCTTGTGGCAATATTCTCTGTTTAACCCTTTCCTTTTCCATCTTCCCCTTTACACAACACATATACTATAAGCAGATTTGCTTTAAATTGTGGATGCATTATAGCGACTTCCAGATATTACTCTGTTGAACTAAGAGTTATGGTGTTTGAAACGATGTACAGACATATTTACTTCATGCTCTAAGGTTCCACCTGACTCATTTGGGAAACACTCGAAGTAAAGATGATTTAGCTAACTAAAGTCCCTTCTCAATCTTTTTTTTTCCCTTAACTTTGATTATTTTAATATTAAATTTAATTTATTACAAAGTCGCTTCTGCCATCGTAAATATTCTTAAGATCAAAACATCCTTACCTTGAGAACAGAAGGATTCAAGTCAGAATGCCGTTGTTTAGTTGCCCCTAAAAAATAGCAAGACCACACTTAACTGCACTGGTGCTATAAGGCTGTCTGCTGGGGAAGTGAAGTTCCCTTCCCACTCAGAAACCACATGAGGACTGCTTCCTGCTTCCAGGAAAAATCCCATGCTGTAACATCACTTGTGCTGCTTTCAAAAGGTGAGAAGATGCTTCTTCTTGAGTTCAAAAGCACTGTGTTCTGCTCAAAGTCATGACTGTGCGACATAACTTTGGCTTTGTGGAAATCATCCCATTGGTAGCTTGTCCCTGGAATGGTGCCTGCCTATTACATCTATCCAAGGCAGAGGTGAAGATTTCCTGAGCATACTGTCCTCATCCTTCTTATCAGGACAGTCCACATAAAGTGATTTCTAAAATGAGATACATATTGTTGACTTGTGTCTTCAGTATTTTCTGCACCTTTTTGTTTCATTAAATATTTTAAATATGCATATGCAGGAACAGATACGCACAAAGGTATAACTTCCCTGAGACAGGATACTGAGAAAAATGTTGCTAAACATCTTCATTATGGAGCTGGACAATGGGACAGAACTTATCATTTGTAGATGATATAAAACTTCGAGGAATGCTTGATATATCCAAAAGGGAGGGTTGCCATTAGGCAGCGTTGTCAGGCTTGGGAAACATGCTGACAGGAAACTCAATGAGTTCAACAGGGGGAAATGCAAAGAACCCCATGCACCCTGTTAGACTAGGGGCTGTCCAGGTTTTCAAAGAAGGACCTTGAGGTTCTGGTGGATAAGAAGACAAGCCAAGTATGTGCTCTTGCAGCTCTTGCAGCTCTTGCAGCTGGGCTGCCAATAGCACTATGAACTGAATGAGAAGAGGAAGTCAAGGCACATAATCTTTCCCCTCTGCTCCACACTGGTGAGACACCGCTGGGCTCTTGCAATTCTGGGCCCCTGATGACAAAACACACATGGACTTATTGCAGACAGCATTTCAAAACCACAAAGATGATGAAGGGATGGAATATGAGGAGACAGTGCTGGGACTGTTCAGCCTGGAGAACACAATGCTCAGGAGGATCTTATCAATGTGTATAAAATGCCTGATGGGAAGATATAAAGACTGGAGACAGACTTCAAGGCTGTTGAAATATATAAAATTCTATTTAAAGTATTTTTCCTATAAGTGGTCAGATACTGCAAGAGATTGCTCAGCAAGGTAGTGCAGTCTCCGTCCAACCATACACAGCCTTGGGTACCTTGCAGGAGATCAGCTGGCTTTGAGCATGGACACTGGACAAGGTAACCTCCAGAAGTCCCTTCTGACCTCAACTATTCTGATTTCTACTTTCGCCTCACTTTAATATATCTATGTTAAAGACTGATTTTACAAACACAGTTAGGCAATCTCTGCAAGGCTTCTTCACATGTATACAGTTTAGTGATGTGCAAAATGCTTTTGCAGCATTAGGGTTTGACATTGGAGTTACAGAAACCCTTACTGGTTTCTCATCTGTACAACTGAACTGGTGTGAAGGTGTTCTCTTGCCCCTGAAAACTTGAAAGAAAATATTCTGCTGAGACACTGTCTAAGCTGTAGAGACTGACTGAAATTGTTCCCTTTTGTCTCAAGGATCATCATCTTTTTGCACTATAATTTTGAAGCTGAGTTTAGAAATCAGCACTACAGAGTAGTTGGTGTGAAAGGAAAACATTTTCTTTGAAAAAAAAAGAACTTTTTTTTTTTTAATTTCCTTTTTTTATTAGCTGTTAGAAATTTAGGCACATGCAGGGTGTTGGGAGCATGACTCGAGTACTGTGTTTGCCTATTTTTAACCTACAGGTTATCTGTAAAAAGATCTGCAGGCTATCAGCAAGGCAGGTTATTTAGATGGGAGAGTATAATGAGAGGAAGCTTACTGCAACATTCCTTTTCTTTCTGCAGCTAGTCTGGTTTTTTACAGGAACTTCTGAAGATCTAGATGAGGATTATGCCAGTGAGTTTCTCTTTTTCTTAACCCATGGATCTGCAGAGCAGAAGTTGAAAAATTGCTCAACCCCTGAACTTTGTGTTTCCTCACTGTCTCTGCTCTGACTTTTGCTATTTTGTCCGTGGGCATGGGGTTTCTTATTTCCAAGGCAGATTCTGAGACGGAAGCAGGTTGCTTGGCTGTCAGTGAAACCATTGGAGGCATAAAAAATATGGCGCAATTCTGATGGAAATAGAGCAGGTAATTTCTCAGGCTTTCCTTTTGCTTGGTAGGATACTGGGTTTCTGTGAAAGTTTTGTTAGGTGTGCGTACATCACAAATACTATATACAAGCACTTTGGGGCTAATTGTCCCTGACAGTCTAAAATAGTGCCTCCAGAATAACTTCAACAATTAAATTTCTGTCTGTGGAAAGTCAGGCAAATATTTGATTCCTCGAACTAAAAGACATAATCCTCACAATGCTGCCTCCAACTACGATAGTCTTCATTAAGCTTGGGGTAAACAGCACTGGCTGAAGGAACATTTTGGAGAAGTCTCCCTAAGGCAGGTGTGACACTGCACAAATGCCTCAGTTGAAGAAGTAGCAGATATGTGTATTTTTTCACTTCTGCAAAAAGCTAGATTAACAATGAACTATTTTCTGCTTTCTGCTTTCATCCAGCTCATGTTACATTAAATAATGCAAGTTCTTAGTTTTGTTCTTCCTTGTTTTGTGATTTGGTTTAAAATAAATGCAATTTTATATAAAGACTTTGTGTTCCCTTTCTACCTGTAAGGAAATGTAAAAATAGATGCCATAAAATTACTACAATTAAATAATGAGCAATTGGAAAAGTATGGGACAGTAAGGAGAATAGTTCCTGGCATTTTCTTGAGGAAAAAGAGCATTTTATCTTACCCTTCCGGAGATTCAGATTATTTTTTAATTGCTCCTTTTTTTTTTTTTAATCAGTGCAACACTCTGAGACCAGCTGCTAAGCATACATGATGTATAAAATCTATTCTGGGGAATGTGCTGTTGTACTTACTCGATTTACTGGTCACTCTTTTTTTAGTATTTTGCATGCTGTATTTTAAACATCTGCCTTACCCAAGAACATAATTCGGAAACCATGTAACAACCTTTGTAGCAGTTGGCCAGGTTCCCGGTTTGAGTTCCTCAAAAGCCTTGGCTATGGGCCGCAGATGAAAGGAAAGCAAAAGAAACAAGATGGTTTGAGAAGTGGTCACCCCTCAGTTGCGGCAGCATAACAAAGGCACTCACTCCTCCAGATCTGTTCTCTGTCTGTGTTCCTTTTAATACCTGGTGGCTTATGTGACTAACCAAAATTTTATTCAGTGATACACCTGTGAGCTTGATGGAGTAAATACTGATCCTAGAATCAAGTTATATTTTATTTTTAAAGTTTTATTTTCAAAGTAGTAATTGGTAGCACCATGGAAAACCCTTTGAAACAGCTGGACTAATATCCACAGTTCATCTGGCACACCTGACCTCCCTGACATCTTTTGGAAAATAAGCTGGAGGTGCTGGTCAACAGCAGCTGAACATGAGCCAGGAGGGCCCAGGTGGCCAAGAAGGCCAATGGTATCCTGGCTTGCATCAGCAATAGTGTGGCCAGCATGACCAGGGCAGGGATTTTTCCCCCTGTACATGGCTAATTTGCTACTAATTAGCTTAAAATAGGTTAGGACTATACTAAGTGGTTTAGAGGTCTAAGTATTACATATGAATCGTGCCTCAGTGTTGCCTAGTTCAGCTAAGATAAACATGTGGATACATGCTGAACTTTAGACAAACAGTCTCAAAATGGGACACACATATTTGAAATTAAACATATGGTTAAGTGTTTAACTAGATCAGCATCCGAGTACTTAGTTTGAGATGGTGGTATTGGATATCCCTCCTTTCCATTTGGTGTAAAGATTTTATTGACGACCTACAGGGAAATATGGAATAAATGAAACACAATCTTTCATCAAACTTTTTCTGCAAAAATATCTTAAAATAACTTGGACAACAATGCAAATGTGTACTCTGAACAACTGATACAAAAGAATACCCTGTCTACAAATTTCATTTACTATTGAATAATGCTGTACTTACACTGCATTTTTTCCCCATTTCCCTTCAACCCTTCCTGTTGTATTAAGTAATATTCTTGGCACTAACCGCCCAGATAAAGGATGTTGTTTCTGATGTGTAATTGGAGTAGTGTAACTCATCATTTAACACTTCATTTCCATTTCCATTCACACTTCATGGTGTATTATCAGCTACAACAGAACATGTCTGTCTGTAAACCAAATTTAGGTAATGCTGTGTAACAAAGGCTTTTTGTTTATTCCAATGGTAGATTTTTACCATATAGATTCTTCCTTTCAACGTATTTAACTGTTGTGGTGAATAACCAAACTGTCAAGAGTCTTTCAGATACATGAAATGTTGGACAATTTTAACGTGGGTATTTTATTTCCTGTGTAATTTATTGGCTGATGTTCTCAGAGTACTTTACAGATGATAATTGATTTGATTTCAGAAACAGGTAAGTCAGAGAGTAATTCTCTCTAGTTCTAATAAGACACAGAGAATGAGAAACTGCAAGTAGTGCTGAGCTCAGTCCCAGGTGTTTAGGCATTGCTGATCCATCAATGCACAGCTTAAAGCCTCAAAATCCTTATAAGACAGTCTGTCAGCATTGTATGTAGCTCTGAGTGACTCCTTAGAGCTATCCTTTTCTGTCAGTTAGCCTTTGAAGGGGTTTTCCTGAGAAAGTATGATGCTGGGTCCCCTAATGACTAAAAAGCCTTTATTTTTCAGGCTAAAAAGGGGAGTATTTAAAAAAAAAAAAATGACATAAAAAGACATACTGTTTTCCTTCAGTGTTCACCAGGATTTTTGCAGGTGTAAATGCTCCCCCTACCTGTCCCAATTTTCAAAAAGGGCAAAAAAAGATGACCCTGGAAACTACAGGCCTGTCAAACTTAGTTTTCTCCCTGGTAAAATCACAGTAAACATTATACTGGAAGGTATAGAAAAACACCTGAAAGACAACACAGTCTTTGGTCACAGCTGGCATGGCTTTATGAGAGGAAAGTCCTGCTTATCAAACCTGATTTCCCTTTATGACAAGGTAACCCATCCAAGTGATCAAGGGAAGCAATCTCTTTGGATTTCAGCAAAGCTTTCAATACTGTCTCCCACAGGATCCTTTTGAACAAAATGTCCAGCCCACAGCTGGATAAACACATAATGGGACAGGTGAAAAACTAGCTCATGGGTAGGGCACAAAAGGTTTCAGTGAGCAGGGTGACATCAGACTGGTCACCTGTCACTAGTGGGGTTCACACTCGGTCCTGTGCTCTTTAACATCTTCATAAATGTCTTGAATACAGGCCCAGAAAGGACAGTCAGCAAGTTTACAGATGTTACAAAACTGGGAGGAGCTGTTGATCCTGTCAAAGCCAGGGTTGCCCTGCAGAGAGACCTTGAAAAATAAGGGATTGGGCAATCACCAACCACATGAAGTCAGCAAAGGAAAATATCAGACGCTTCACCTGGGATGGGGCAACTCCAGATGTACAGACAGACTGGGGAATGTGAGGCTGGAAAGAAGTGCTGCAGTAAGGGGCCTGGGGGTCCTGATTGATGCAAAGCTGTATATAAGCCAGCAGTGCCCTGGCAGCCAGGAGGGCCAACCCTGTCCTGGGGGCATCAGGCCCAGCATCTCCAGCCGGGTAAGGGAGGGGATTGTCCTGCTTTGCTCTGCTTTGGGGCAGCCTCACCTCGAGTGCTGGGGGCAGTTATGGATGCCACAATACAAGACAATAAACTATTGTAGAGTGTTCAAGGAAGGGCAACAGAGATAGTGAAGGGCCCTGAGAGGAAGCCAAATAAGAAGTGACTGAGGTCACTTGGTCTGTTCAGCCTGGTGGAGACTGAGGGGAGACCTCACTGCAGTTACAGTTTCCTTGTGAGGGGAAGAAGAGAGGCAGGCACTGGTCTCTGCTGTGTGCTGACCAGGGACAGGACCTGAGGGAATGGCCTGAAGTTGTGTCAGAGGAGATTTAGGATGGATATTAGGAAAAGGTTCTTCACGCAGAGGGTGGCTGGGCACTGGAACAGGCTCCCCAGGACAGGGGTCTCAGCTCCAGCCTGACAGAGTTCAAGAAGCATTTGGACAGTGCTCTAAGGAAAACGGTGTGACTCTTGGGCACATCTGCACAGGGCCAAGAGCTGGACTTCAATGATCATAGTGGGTGACTTCTAACTCAGAATATTCTGTGATACTTTTAACAAGAGGAATTCCTGACATAAGGAATCAAAAAATTGATCAGGGCATGGCTCTTCTCATGAGGGTATTTTTGACTGGCTTTTTTTGTTGGTCATGGTTGCTTGTTTTGTTTTGTTTGTTTCCTTTCAATCTCATTTTTTAGGTTCTTTTTTAAAAAGACATATTCTTTAAATTTCTACTCTTTTTAAAATCATGTATGTAATTATAAACATAAAAGCAGAAAAAATATTATTTCTCAGACAGTAAGAAGTGATGACATTTAGATCCAGAAAAGAAAGATAAATACTTTCAAGTTAACAGCAATAAATTGGTTCCTTCAGTGTTTTAAAAATGATGTTCTTTCTAGTTTATGTTTAAATAGTTCACAGCCCCGTTTTCTTTTTGTCACATTCCCTTTTCTAAAAGGATTGATTTACTCTATTTCAGGGTATGAATTTTTAAAACATTAATATAGATTGTAAAACAATAAATTCTGTTTGTAGATAGAAAAAGAGTTGATATATTTTCATGAAAAATATTATTCCATTCATCCAACCTTGTTTAACCTTCTGTAGATGAAAGACTGCTAATGACTTCTTGTTGATAATAGCTATAAAGTGCCAAATAGAGTAACAATGTACTTGCTTACATGAGACTGAGAACAAAGCTAAATAATATCTAATAAAACTCCATCTTTTGGTATTGTGAATATCTTATTTAAATTTTAAAAAGTGTTGTGATACAGTTTTTCTTTATATTATTTTTTGAATCATGTTTGATAAATAGTGTTAACATGTTTTAAAACTGACAGTTCATTAGTGTTTATGTTTGAATTCTTAGGGAATAAAACTGAAATCCAAAATAATAGGAGAGTGCGGTCTAAAGATAACTTGATCAGAAAGAAAATATATGGAAATACTGCATTTTGTAGCCACTATAAATAATCATTTCATGCTGTACTGAGATAAAGGATTGTGTGGAATTCTTACCAGAAACACAGTATATGCCAATTTCAGCTGTCCTTTGCAGAAACCACGAATTAATTTGTAAATTCTGAAAGTCATCTTGCTGCAGGAAATTTAGGAATTCAAGCAGTCAGCCTCATCTCTTTTGGTTGTGTCTTACATTAGCTTGTTGTAAACTAGGGATGAAACAAAAAAAAATCCTGTACATTTGATTTTATTCAGGGGTAAGTTTTTGGTATACTTTCCAAATTTGACTGGAGAGTAGAGCATATATAGGAATGATTATGTGCTAGAATAATTTAGCTTAAAAACTTTAGCTGAGAACTTTCCCTTTTACTCAAATTTCTTCTAAATACAGATTCCTGTTGTCTGCTTGAATTTAGCTTAGATAATTATATGGCTTATATTTGTAGACCTATAGATCTGTAAATTGCTAAATTATATCGGGATATTTATATTAATATTTCTCACAGAAAAATAAATCAGCATGATTTAAATAATGGGTAACCAAAATTGGAGAAAACTTTTTTCTCTAGATTAGTAAGGAATGCATAATATGTGCTCTAAAATAAGAAAAATATGTAAACAAATAAAGGAAGATCAAAGAAGAAAAGCATAAACAACTCTGCAGATGAACGTGTTATTTCAGATGCAAAGCTCTTGTGAGTGGATTATAGCTGTTTGCCACAGAGTAACCAGAATGATATTTGCTAGTTCCCCAAATGTAACTGAGGAGTAAATACTGAGGAGAATGCTAAATACCAGAAATACCCAAAGAGAATAACAGTTTTGGACATGGACATGGAAAAAGGCGAGTCTTGGATCAATTTTGAAAAAGGCTAATCTAGTAGTAAAGATTAATTTTCTATAAAATTATGTGATAACCCTGCAATGCTGTATCTTAAGATAGATTCTTACAGAGTAATTTGAGTACACGATACCACTTATGCCTCTCATCACAACAGAAATATCACTTTATTTAGCAACATTTAATAAATTGAAGAAAATTTGAATCATATATCTTACATTGTCAGTCATATGTTGTGGTGTGCAGATAATAGTAGTAGTAATAATAATAATAATAACAACAACAACAACAACAACATGCTAATATGCATATATCCTTTGTGCAACCAGATTTCTATCTATGATCTAATATGAAAAACCTATATTTTGTCATGAAATGAAAGTAGTTTCATGACAGGGAAAAAGATTCACTGTGCATCAAGGAATGGGCTATTTGCTTTATGAATTGTTGAAAGCATGCTGTGCACCTCTCAGGTGTGTGAAGAACAATCTGGCTTCAGTTAACTTGAATCCATACTTGGAAATAATTCTTAAAGTACTCTGATCAGACAAGTTAACATCATAGTTCATGTTTATCCTCATTTGAATGATCCTGTGGGAAACAAAAGCAGTTTTCATTTTTTGTTTTTTTTTCCTGAAAGGTACAGAACTATTTGAAAAATCCGACTGCAGAACATATGTTTGATTAGCTATATGCATATTCAGTCCTAAATTTTACACAGTAGCACTCACAACAAGTTGTTTCAAATTATAGTATCCATTTTAATTTCAGAGCTGTAACTTTCAATTATTATCTATTGTAATAGATGGGGAATAGATGAAATCTACCATATAAATGAAGGTAACCAAGTTTCAGGAAGGTTGATTTTTCCCTGTCAATTTACCTGTTAGTTATTCCATCAATACTGAGTGATTACTTAGACAATGCATTTGTTTTTCTTTTACAGTGCCTTAGAGTGGTCACTAAAAACTTTCAAATGCTCTAAATGACAGCATTTATGTGCCAGAATGTCATCACAGCAATTGCAATAGATTTTCATAGTGAATAGAGAAGAATATAAATAAATACTGTAGTTCAAATGCACACAATTCAAAGCCTGAACCATGTGTCTTCAGAAAACAAAATCTCTTCTGGAGTTCTTCAACATGAATCTCAGACTAATAGTTTAGGCTAATCTGAGCTGAGATGTCAAAATTATAGACATTTCATTATTGAACAGACGCAAAATTTATGGCACATAAAAGCTGAAACTCAGGAAAACTTTTAAGATCTTCTTCTGATCACTTCTATCTCTAGTACTTCCTTAGCAGCCAGTGGCTTGGACTCAGAATTAGCAGCTCTGAGTAGCTGGAAATCAGAATTCATAACCTAGATTGGAAGTGTAAAAACTTTCAAAAATATGGCATTAGCAAGAAAATATCCGCTCTCACTGACAAAATTACTACACAATTCTGTTTATTAACAAGCTACTTAGATCACAGTTTCTGCTTAACAGAACCTGTGACACTGCTAAAGATGATGTCCTTGTTATTGCCAGTTACAAGAATATATCCGGCATATACTAAGTAGCTTAACGTGCTCAAATTAATGCACATTAACTGTAATTGTTGCATTGAATTTTAATGGCTGTATTCAAGGCTGTGTTCCTCCCACAGCTATGATTGCTGGCCAAAAGTTAAGAGCAGAGATTCCACTTCCTCCCGTGTCAGAAGCTATAATAAAAGGAAATGGAACAACATCAATCTACTTTTCCTGACAGAGATTGTTAAGCATCTGGTAAATGCAGCAACACAGTCTTGGTTTAGTTTCAAGATTATAGTCTTGTTGGAGAAATTAATTGCTAGGAAGAGCAATTTTTACTTCTAGGCTGCTGACTCAAACACAGGCAAAGGCAACAGTCACAGCTGATTAAGAGCATTTCTCTGACCAAAGCAGAGGGTTTTGCAGAGAAAGCTGTCTTTGGAAAATTACTTACACTTTACACGCCCAGACTTTACCACCATTGGAAAAGGCAGTGGAACAACCAAGAACATGGACAGCCCTTCACTTAGTGGAGGATTTCTAATGTCTTTGATGGCATTGTGAGATCCAATGATCCATAGGGAATTATACTTCTGTTGCTTATGATATACCTCCTTACATTGTGATCTAGTACATTTTGTCAATAAAACAGTCACAGGAGGATTTCAGATCTCAAGACAATTTCAGATCCTTTAGTTTAATTATTAGTGCAGGCTGTACATTTCTCTGAAGTGTAGAGGAAAGGAACCACACTTACAGAATTTTTTTCATTAAGTGGCATCAATGGAAAAGTCATTCCTACACTCTCTGCCTCAGTATTTTTGCAAAAACATTTCAACATCTACCTTCAAGCCCTTCCCTCATCTCTACAGCAACAGTCTTGACTGTGTAAAAGCTGCTGGTGACCTGTAATGGCTCTACATGGTTCATTGTGATCAGATCTCACTGGGAAAGCCTTTATTTTCTTCTCAGTTATGCACTGCAGTGTTCCTTAACTTATTCCAAGACTGTAAAGACTCCATTTGCACACATGTAGGGTAAACAAAATGACACAATCTACATGGTAAAAGTAGGTAAACAATAATGGTAACACCATGGCACAGTTCAGATTCAGACTGAAGTTAATCAGCATGGACTCTGTGATTCCATTTCTCTTTCTAATAAAAATGAATCCTTTCAAGTAGCAAAAGCCATCACAACATTGTTAATCCTGATTCAGTAAAAGACAGTCAAGGTATTTTTCCTCCACAAAAAGGTAGCATGTAGAAAATTTTAAAACCTATAATGCATAGATAGTTTCTTTCTGGTTCTTGCATTCTAGTATTTGAATTTTTAGGATTCCTTTTCACTAACTCTTATTTATAGCCAAGCAAAACCAGAACACAGTATTTTTGTTTCATAAATAATGAAAAATTATGTTCCCTAATATTAATTTTGCTTTGTGAACAGAAACAATAAGTAACCCACACAATATTTCAAGGCTGAGGTTAGAATACTGAGGATACAGAGTACTGCTGTCACTTTACTATTCACAGTTTGTATTTTTTTTACCATAAACAGTATATCTCTGATCTCCCAGCTTTATAGCACCATCCATAATCTCAGAATAATATTTTCCAGACACACAGAGCTACCATATAGAACATGGTTATCATCAATTTTATTTTAGATTAAGGAAAACTGAACCAAAACAAACAAAACAATATATATTTTATAGAATGCTACATATAGTATCTCTCCTCTCTATGGTAGAAGTAAGTCAAGGTGCAAAACACAGAAGAGCAAGACAATATTGACAAAGACAATTCTTCACACTCACTGTAATCCAATATATTTGTTTCAATATTATTTATTCTTACTCTTTTGAAGATTAAACATTTATTTCATAATTGTGTGCCATCTCACACAATTTTGTAAAGTAGGATAGAATTATAGCTGATTTCAAACTTTGTATTTAATCTACCCTTGACAAGTAAAACACAGCCCTTTAGAAACCATTTTAGGATAGCTGTCCCTGTTGTAGAGACTATATAGAAGTAAAGAAAATTAACTTCAAAAATTGAATGCTATATATAGGATTCATTTTTATGCTTGCTCGTCTGTTGGCAATTGTGGTCATAACAGGCTTAAGAACTCCAGCAGGATATATATTTTTTCCTTCCTAAGCCTTTGGAGCACTATCTATTTGTAGGTATCATATATTACCTCTGCGTGGGGCCTGCAGATGAAATCTATTCCAGGAGTAGTCCTTGTTGGGAGATTTCCAGAAAGCCATCTGTTCCCAATGGAGCATCTTGTCTGCCTTCCATAGCAATTAGAAAGCAGCAGATGAAGATGCAAGGCATAAAAAGGGAGAAGGACATGAAAGAATAGAAAATTTTGTCAGAAAATCTTGTTTGTATGAAACAATGTGATAACAAACTGTTAAAAACAGAGAGGCCATAACTACCTGAAACAAAGGGTTTTTCATTTATTGAAAACTTTCTGTAATAAAACACGGGTCCTGTAACACACTCATTCCCCACCAGTCATCACTGCTTAGTTAAGTTCCTCACTGCCATTAGTTTCTGATGAATCAAAATGAAAAAGATAGACACGCATATTGAACTTCACAGAGAAAACAATGGCTGTCACAAGCTTGTGAAAGAAAGACATTTGGATTTACCTCCAGAATTAATTTTTTTTGTAGTTTTAGTCCTTTTGATTCTCTGATTCTGATACGATCATGTTTTATCTCAAAATTGAAGAAATTGATTATGATACTAACATACATATGATTCACAGTAGCCTGTGATAGGTCACTGGGTATTACAGTCTTAAACCATAATTTAAGATATAAAATACATTTCTATTGGTGAATATATAAAAACACAAAGGGAGGAACTGTTGTATTTTAAATACATTTCTCTCTAAAAGATGTGGATGTGGTCTAATCCTAATTGCTTGTGTTCCTTCTACACTAGCAGAAAGAAATCAACATTTCCAGAAAGTTTCAATCTTGTTATGTTTGATGTTTTTCTTAGTAGGAATGAGTGCTTTTTAGAAGTGTGTGCACCTGAGGGAGCCAATATAACTACCTGAGACTACACTACTTGCATTTAGGCAGTTCTCATTAAATAAACTGAATATTTTGCCAGTCAGTTTAAAACCTAGTTTTAAAATTTAATTTTATTGATTTTTTTAATCTTTCTGAAAATTAGATACAAAATGTAAAGAAAAGTCTTAACAACAAAAATATGGCATTTTAACCTCATGCATAATCTTATCTCGGATATTTGATAGAGAAGGAGATGATTCTGAGAAAAAATAACATAATTTCTTCAGGAAGGACAAATAAAATTAAAAGCAGTGGATTGGTGTTCTATTGGAATGAAGAAGTATAGCTAAAGAGCAACTCACAAATACTCAATTTGGATCAAAATTGTTTTCATTGCTCTATATTAGCTTCTCTAAAGGTAGCATTATGAACCTGCTATAGATCCCAGGGTCAAAATAGGATATGTATATAGAAATATCTTGAACTTGTTACAGTGATGAATACTACTGGGAATTGTGTCACTGTGGGAAAATTTCCCAGCCATAAAATGAGTTATAAATGAACAATTTATCAACAATTCAACTAACTAAAAAATTTGAGTAACTAATAATGTTGGTACAATTCAGTTACGTCTGTATGCATTAGTATATTGATTTACATCTTAATGATTTCATGACTGTATAGGGAATAAATTTCTTTTTGAATCTCCTTTTCTAAATTAAGGATGTTGTAAAAGACCTAAAGAAACTTGACTGAAGTGACTTGACATTCCAATTAAATTACATTAAAGAACAAACAGGAAAATAGGTCAAGTTTCCTATATGAAAGGACAAATAGGAGAAATTAGGAGATCTAATGAGTGAAGTCAACATGTGCAGAAATTAGAAACTGAAGTGTGAAGGTAACTGAAATTTCTTCCAACATGAAATTTTAAATGATGGGAATAATTCTAAATAAGATTCAAAGTCAATGGGGCAATCTCCATTTATAACTGAAATGAAAAATAACATAAGAATAATAAAACTCATTTAGGAATAATAAAACTCTCTTAGGAATAATAAGACTCTATAAGGAGTGGAAAATTCATGAAAGATACATCTTGGAGAACAGGAAATTTAAGAATAAAGTCCAAAACTCTTGCCAGAACTCTAATTCAGCTTGTCATTGCAAAGGAAGTTAAACCAAATAATGCAAAGCTTCTTGGCCTTATAAGCAGAAAAAAGAAAGAAACAAACTTTCTAGGAAGTGGGGAAAGAAAGAAATGAACTTCAAATGAAAACACTGATTATTTTTTTTTCTTACTTTTTAGACTAAGATGGTTGATTGACATAAAGGTCAATGCAGATGTCCAAGATACATGGATTGTCTTGCTTGTAGGAGGGTGGCTACTCCCAGTACTGATAAGGAAGCTGTAAATACCCTTGCATAAGGCCCTGGTAGGATTTAATACAGGAAGCTAATCTCTCATACTTGGTAGGTAGAAAGAACAAAGGATGATGACCGAGGAGACAGAAAACTTATTTTACAGAAGACACTAAACACCTTGAATTTATTTCAAAAATAAGGGAAGACTGAGAGCATCAAAACATCACTGGGAATCCCAAGTTTTCTCCTATCTTTACTTAGCACTAGTACTAACTGTTTTCCTTCTTTCTGCCTCTCTTCAACCCAAGATTCTCGTACAGGAGTTTATCCAGAGGGGGTTTAAATGGATGAGAGGACGGATGTGTGTTTGTGCCCAGAACATGGCATCTCTAGTGGTTGATGCACGAACCAGGAGCATAGGCTCTGTCCCTCCCAAGGCCACAGGATGGCCCATACTCAGTTTCACTTCACCCTGAGTAATTGTCACCTACTCTGTGTGAAAGGTACAATCCATGTGGCAGGGGCACACCCAACTGGGGTGCAAATGCAACCGAAGTGAAGCACCCAAGGAGCTTGCCTGGTAAATCAGAATAATTCTTTAGCATTAGGTGGAAAGTTACAAACTGACTTGCCTTTTAAGACTTATTTTTAGCGTTTAAGAATGCTGGATCTCACTCCTATATAACCAGAAAACTTCATACGGACTTTTGTAGACGGAAGTCAATGAACATATGAAGACCCTGATAGAGAATTCTTAAAATTCCTAAAATATTTTGCCATTGACCACAGTGAAGAATCTTAAAAAAATTTAAGCTGTCATGGGATCAGAGGAAAGGTGTTCTTGCACAATTATTAAGTGATTAGTAATTAGGAAACAAAGGGTACAAATCAATGAGGGAGATTATCAAGGAAGTCTCTCAAGATCCCTGCTAGGACATGAACTGCTCAACATCTCTGTAAATTACCTGAAAACTATGTGAAAAAAATGAAGTGACAGATATTCCTTATAAAACACAATAATTCCTAACAGTGAAGAATTGCAGAATGTTCTAATGATGCTAAGTGACTGAGCAGTAAAAAAAAATATGAAATAATAGCCAATTAAGTCAAAGTAAGTCAAAGTCGCTCTCCCCTGACATTTAGTTATATGTGCAGAATATTGAAATCTAAGGTAGCCATTACTATGCAGGAAAGAGATCTCAATAAGTGTATGTCCGTGCTTCCCTGAAAACTTCTGCTTAGTAGCATGTGACATGACAAAATGTTAGGATTATTAAAAAAATACTAGGAACAAGAAAGAAACTGGATAAATCTCTATTACGTGCTGATGGGGGTTACAATAACCTATCTTGGGTCCAATGTGCAGTTACAGTGATCCCACTGAAAGATGACAAAGTGGGTTGAACTTACTTTGGCATCTATTGGAGGGAAGATTAAAACTGATCTGCTTAGAAAATAAATGCTTGGTAATGGGGTCCATCCTTCTGTCTGTCTATAGATGGGCTCTATCCACTATCTACAGGTTAGTGTCCATTTGAGTGGCTTCTATGAAATAGGAAAAGATATGTAAGACTGTTCTAGGGAATTACTTTCCACTATAATTTTTAAAAGAAGAATAGAGGTGACCAGGACCTTTAAAACAAACAAAAGAAGTGGTTTTCCTTACAGTATCTAATTACTTTGTGGAATTCACTGCTACAGGATGTTGTGGAAGCTAAAATTATCACTGGATTCACAAAGGACTAAATGGATTCTTAGCAAGAGGAGCTATTAACCACAGCGGTCTGGATGTTGCTTCCAGTTCAAACTTAAAATGCTGGTTGCCAGAAACAGAAATATTTGAGAAGCAGAATCAGTCTATGCTTGCCCTTTATATTGTCTCTCTACATCCCCTCTCTCTGGGCATCTTTTGTTCATCTCATCAAAAATAAGATATTTTTATATATTTTTCCTTGGACCGGTGTGAATATTTCCAGAATTTTATGTTTTAGTAGATTAAACTGTGAAGAAAGAAGACTTTCAAAGCCAAGCCTTAGCTAATTCTACAAAAAATGAGAAGCACTGCTCACAAAGTATGATTAGGCAGGATAAGAACAGAAAACTGATGAATGAGCAAAAGAATAAAATTCCAGGATGTCTTTCAGGGTAGAATAGTGAGAGAAAATTTCTAATTTTGGTCCAAAAAGAAGAAATAAAGTATTTAAGAATAGACTATAGCAACATGTTTTCCTATGATGGTGGTGATTAACAGCAAGGTTTCTTTTAGTCATATACCCTGAATAGAAACCCGAACCTTTTGAGACAGCCCATCACTAATTGAAATACAGAGCTGTGTTCACGAAGCTGAGCTCAGTTGCTCTAAGCTTCACCTTGAAGCTGTATTAACATTTAGTGGTTAAAAGAAAGCCAATAAAACTGCAGGGAAGCTGAGATGGCCAAGTCATAACTATTTTTATGATGCATTATTACCACATAACAGAAGAAGGGTATTTATGATACATAAAGGTTTCTCTCACCCTTTGCATGTGTTTTTGGGCTATCAAAACCAATTTTCACTATGGAGAATAATTTTGTTCTTGGCCATGTCTTTGCAATAATAAAGTGATACTAACACCACTGAGAGAAAATTTGTCTCAGCTTGTGTTTCACTGTCACATCGATTAAATTTTTATGGATAAATGTGTAGTAACCTCCTAACTCAGAAGACTAAAGACTAAAGCTTTTAAGCCTGACGTATGTGTGAAGTCAGTATGACTCCCATTTCATAATCAATAGCTAATAAGAATACCAAGTTAAGTTATCCTAAATGATCAGAAAAAGCAGAAAAATAAGGAAACAGCCTGGAAACCCCATTCTAGTCTCTGCTGCAATGGTTATGGAGTTTGTGGCGAAATGTCAGCGCTACAGGAGAAGTGGATTGCAGTGCCTTGACACACTTTCAGCTGAGTTTACAGTGTGTCAGAATGTTCAGCTGTGTGAGGAAAGAGCAGGAGTGATTCAATATGATGGTATATTTTTTCCCAGTGTGTTTTTTGTATACACATAAACACACAGCCTGGAGGAGGCAGAGGAGCTGTGAAGTAGATACAGCATCTGAGCCATTTTCATTTCAGCCAGAGGAGCACATGCTCTGTGAGTCACTGCACAGCACTAATGGCTGGATGTTATGCCCTGGATAGGTGAGTGATGTCAAAATGTTATTCCTCCCTTTTTCAAAGAAAAAGGAATAGGTTGACATCACTGCTCTCTGTGTGTATGCCACAAACATATCATCTTGCCTTAGATTCCTCAATAAAAATTATTGACTAAGGGGTTCTTGAAATTTTAAACTGCTTCCAGTCAAAACCAGTGCATTATTTTGGTCATGGTCTAATTTTTTATACTACTCTTTGGTGGCAAATGCCATTGAAAAACTAAAAAACAACCGCCAAACAAAAATCCAAAAACCTCCAAACTCCAAAATTTGCATCCTATTTAGTTATCTGGAATATCTGACATTATCATAAAGCTATGTGTCTCTATGTGTAGAGTAGATTAACAGTAATTGCAAGGAAATAATGTCTTAATATGAAACACAAGCATAAGCCTACTTTATTTATCTTAAATGACTTCAGAAACCCTCCTCAGAATATTAAATAAAAGAATTTCACAATGATTTCTCAAATTCAATTACTAATTATTAAAAGGAATGTCTTAGGAAACTCCCATTTTTACAATCCTGTGGTAATTTTAGCAATGACTTAAAAGTAACTGTAAGAATAAGAAAAATGTAATACCACCCACCTTTTTTTCAGGTGTCGAAAAACCAGATCTTATAATAGTTAATAACACTGTTTCCTCATTTCATCTCTTCCTCATCTGCTTTCGTTCTTTCTTTCCCTTCACTTGTTTCTCTGCCTGCCAGTTTCCTTTCTCTGTTTCCCTAAAAACATCCCATTTCCTGCTCCTCTGCTGCATGAAAGTGTTCCCCTGTCACATGGTTCCCCATGCTGAGACCCCCTTTCTCTAGAAACATCCTGCCTGTTTGCCTCATCACTGGCACCCACTGACTGGGCATTTCCCTCAGGAGCTGTGCAGGAGGTTTCAGTGTAGCTGCTGTGCCATTTTCACCACAGTGACTTCAGTGCCTGCCCCTTTCTCTTTTGTAGAGTTGTACTTTCCCACTGCCAGACTCAATGTGGGAAACACAGCTTACTTTTTGTCTAAGGAATCAAATGCACTGTGCTATTTGTGTCATTTAACATAATTATATACCATATTTATATTGCTATTAGTCCATCTTAAAGTGTCCCACTTCTGTATAGCTGTTTCAAGCAATCAAAAGAAGGAGTCAATTCAGGGTGAAAAAGCATAGCATTAATAAAATCTCATTTTAGATATAGCACTGCTCCATGTATGATCATATTTTTCTGTGGTTATTTTTTCATTATAACCAATGGCAAATAATCCAATTATTGCTTCCTAAAACACCATATTCTTCAGTTTTATCAGAAGTATGTTGCCCATGTGAACATGGTACTACCAAAAACAGGACAGCCCAGCTCGGTGCTGTCTGCCTAAATAGGTTGACCTCTTGTGTCTTACTTTCCTGGCCTTCATTTCTGACAATCTTAAAAGTGAGAAGGCCTTATTTTTTGCTCTGAGAAGCAGAAATCAATCTTAGGTAAAACAGTAATTTTTGTATATTTTTAAACATTTTCTTGTCAAATCTACATTGTGAGTAACAATTTAGTCTTGAGGAAAGTTGATAAAGACTGAAAAATCTGTTTTTCCAGTTAAAGCAATCAATTAAAAAATAATCTTGAAAATTATAACATAAAACCACAGCATGTCAGGTTTTTTCACAAGAATATCAAAATCATTACTTCTGCATTGAAGTTAATTATGGCTAATATTCTACACATAACTGTGTGATTTTCATTATTTTAATTTTTTAACCACAGCTGTTTCTTTACACACTGACTGTTTATCTGTTTCACCTCGAATTTGGAACCCCTTGAATGCAGTTGCAAAAGTTGTCCCTCTCTCATTTAAGTTTCCTAACCTGAAGACAGAGAAAAAATTAGAAACAAGAAGACAGCACAAAACAAAGTAATAGAGGCCTCTCAAGCAGCCTTCAGTCTAACCTTGTGTCACCTCACCCTTTTACTCTGGTCTCCAAATACATCTGGTCACAAGTGACTCCAGCAGCTCAAGTTTCCATGAACCTTTCACAGAGAATATGTCTGACTGGTTCTTCAATATGCCTTCAGTGCTTAAACTTGCTTCTGCCACTGTTTTTATCTTCCATTTCTCTGAAAACACTAGATGCCACCTAAAATGAAGTCTAGCAGTGTCAGAGGATTTCAGACTTTGGAATTTCAGATTTTAAACCATGAGAACTTACAAGTGGATTCATACAGTCAAGTTGCACGAAAAATGTGTTACAACAAAATTCAGCCCAAATACCTGATGGATTGAGTTGCCTATTGCTGGCTATTGTCTATGAAAGAAGTGTGAATCTATCCAAATTAGGTAGGGGAAGTCCAGCTCCTGCTTATCACTGGTTCATAAGTGATATTTCTGGGAACCTATGCCATACATCTCATACTCAGTTAAATATACTTTGTGGGGAAGATATCTGTCGTGGTTTGACCAACACAACCTCTCTCTGCTTTTTTTTTTTTTAACCTATATATTTCTAATGGTTTTGTTGCTCTTTTTGGTGGACCATTCTGACAGATCAAATGCGATTCCTTGTGGTTATTCTTCCTTTCCTTAGTGGATCACTAAGCACCCTACCTCAGCATCAATTACAGTATTTCTACCACTGAGAGAATGTGAAATTTGAGCTAGAATCTACTAGGCTGGCACACCGACTTGATCCTGCCTAAGGTTACTGCTCTGCTAATTGTCAGAAGGTTTTTTTTTTCAATTATTACATTTGAGCCTCCTAAGTAAAATCAAGCTTATATATTTCTTGTTTCAGATATTAAATTACTTTAGCTAAAATTGAATTAATACATACTACACAATTATGTGATCAGTCAGAAACATGAGTGAGAGCCTTCCCTCCCTGATTTTTACTTTTTACAATAATAACATTAAAAGTAATTTTGTCTGTGTGTGTTGGTGGGAAGAGGGGAGAATTTCACAGGTATGTGAGGGCACTTTTGTGGCACTGAAGTTCTTATTTCCACATTTGGCCTACAACTGGAACAGCTAGACATATCTATATTAAAAATCCACACTCAGGTTTATGGAATTCTTAGAACCAGAAAAGAAACCATATGATTGTGCATTTAGAACCAGAGAAGATTGTCACAGTAAGCTTCTCTGAGCTTTTGTGTTAGACAAAGCAAAAATCTCCACTCAATCATGCCTTCATCAAGCCCATGTCTTCTGTTTGAGGTGCAGCATGGCGTCCACAGAAATATTAAAACATAGTTCAGCCATTGTGGGACACAATAAAATTGTAAGTATATTGACAGTACTGAATCCAGTATTCATCAAATCCTCCATAGCATTTGAGGGAATGCTGGGATAGGCAAATTGGATGCAGTATCTCTGGAGTGTGCAGAATGTAATCTCACAATAAACCATCTGCTCTCAGTATGACAAATAGCAGTGTAACACATTGTCAGTATTTACAGATGATAAATAATAATAATGTTAATAATAATGATAATAATAATAATAATAGATCTGTTTCTGTTGTGCTTCCAGGGGATAGCAGCTGATCATGCTTACTGCCTCCAGGGAAGGAACGTCAAAAAGAAACAAATGAATCTAACCAGCTGTGGGGCTATTTTTGAAAAGCTAAGGAATTCAGTTGGTTGCTCTCTATTCCCTTTAAAGGTGGTAAAGCAGTATCTCAAAGCTATCCATAAAGCTTTCATATAAAACGGGGTTTTGATTTGCTTTTTAAATGTTTGAGGGAACTGTGGGAGTACAGCGTTGCACAGAGCACTTGTGCATGTGTGTGTTGCACATAAACGCTGCTCCGGGGCTGCTGTCTGCAGTCCAAGGACCCTCTGCCCGTCACTTCTCTTGCTGAGGGAAATCAGAATGTCAGAGCTCTGCCCGAATGTCACAGTGCAAGGCCCTCTGCTGCCACACGCCCCCGCCATGCCATCATTCCAAGGCTGCCCTGTGCCTCAGCTCTTATATGGATGTGAGCGCAGCTCCGAGTCCAAGGCCTCCTTCTGCCAAAACCCTCACCCTGCAGCTCGAAAGCAGCTACAAGGCCCTTGCTTCTGCCAAGGAGATTTAAATGAGGATGAGTGAAGAAACTTAGGAAGGGTGTGATTTTGAGTCTCTTGCTCAAACATGCTGTAAAACCAGTCTTCAGAAAAAGGAGAAATGCTATTAAAAATGTTTTGCTCTGTAAGACTTGGCAGGTTTTCCTCAGCTCCCCCAGCAGCCTTTTTTCCCCCCTTTTTTTCCTCTGGCAACGAGCCTTATAAAGATCTCAAAGACATTTATATGCTGACCAAAGAAACTCTTTCTATAAACAAGCAAAGAAGGGTTTATATTAAATGTATGTTGTTTATCATTACCATTGTTGCAGTATATTAAGATAACAGGCGAGACAAAACATTGACAGCTCCTAATGCCACTGAATAAACCTAAGCCTGCACGTAAGTTGCTGCCTGGGACTCCTTAAAACTACTTCCTTGGTTTTCCTCCTGCCGATGCTTGTTGATTTCTATCAAAACGAGATAGAAAGCAACTCATCTTGCCTATATAATTCCATGCACACTTCCTCTCACCTCCAAACGGGAAGGTCAGTTTCTGGACAAACTTTGTTTCTACAGCTTTGAAAGAGTCTGTTGTGTTTCACTCTGTTTTGAGTGGTGTAATTATCAGTAATTACTGGGAAATGAGCAGGAGTCAGAGGCAATTCCAGAGCCACCCAGAATAAACTGTGCATTGTTGCAGGATTGCAGCATGGCTCTTTTACAGAATTAACATTCTGAAATAGTTGGAAGTGACAGTTTCCTCTTCAGGGAGGGAAGAGGGCAAAGAGCTAAGCTGCTGCTTTAAGGTTTATCTTTACATTAAGGAAGAAGTTTGAGCTGGAGACCATAGGGGCACAGAACACATCCCTGTGTAGCCCACTTTTAAGTGAATCTCCTTAGGCAGGTGCTTTCTCTGTGCCCAGAGAAAGACTTTAAATGTTAGAACAGGTGGAAAAAACTTCTTATAAGACATGTGAAGGCAATCAATGATATTTCCTTTAAGGAATACTGAATCATAAGGAAAACTGCAAATAATTATATTATTCAGTTTTAAATAACAGACTTTGCAAGATGAGGGTCTTAGAATAACTGACTTAGTCACATTTTAGAATGGTCCTAATGCCCTTTTCTTTTCAAGTAAATTAATAAATAAATGTCATGTTGCAGGAGTTCAATTAACTGTGAGATAATGAAGGCTGTAGAGCAGAGACCTTGATGGGTCACTGATTGCTAATGGACTACAGATTCTTGTAGGTCATAAGTTCATTGCCAAGCTGTGTTTAAAGATATGTCTTTTTCCCTTTTATTTATTTATTTGTTTGTTTAATTATTTATTTATCTCCCTTTAAAAACTGCTTGATTGCAAACCAAAAGTGGCTTCATGATCTGAATGCAGACACTAGTGTCCCCATCCAAACTGCGATGGATAATGGTTGTGGAGTTTCAAAAGAGAGTCACATTTCTCATAATATTTGTCAAAAATAAATTCCTCTGCCATGAGGATCCATCCCAGGTCAGCAGTACCCCCTGATGGCAGTGACTGAACAGTTCTGGAAATGCTGTGTGTATAAAGGGGAACCTAGAAGAGGTCTGCAGAAGGTTGCACTGGTTTCTTCCTTCAATGCCATTTATCCACTGTTTCTCTAATGCTGACTCTGAGAACTGACTGAATAATTTAATTCCACGGTGGCAGATGCAAATGAAGCAGGGCAGGTATTTATATCCTGTGTCAGTGTGATCATGGAGAAGATGGCTACAGAACGAACTTCTTATTTCCAAATGCAAGTTTTCTACCTCTCATCTACCCACAAAAAACACATAGATGACAGAGAAGAGAAAGACAAATGTGCAAATTATAGAAATGCATATCCAGATGTGCATGTGAATGCCACAGGCTAGACGAAGCAGCTATAGAGCAGGACATCATTGGCTTGTGGACCAGATGCCCAGACGGGGATGAAGAGAGAGCAGAAGAACAGAGGTGAGAAATGAATGACAAGAAAGAAACTGTTTTGCATTAATCCATAGCAATGTCAACTGTACAGACTGTTCACAACTGCCTGACACAGGCTCTTACATACAGCAGTGCTCCTGGGGTTTGGCACATGAGTAAAGATGTAGAAAGGTTTAGGGTTCCACTGAGTCTGGAGCTGGTTTTTCTGTTCTCACACTGTTACATTATAAAACCAGCTGCCTGGCCTGAATTAATCCCAATTTTAGTCAAGTCTGTTTCCTGATAAAACCATGTATATCTGAATAAAAGTCTATTTCCCTTTAGAAGATCATACATTTAAATTCAAAGCCTGTTTGTTCACATGGATAAGAAGAATATGCATAATTGAAAAAGAGTCCATTAGAAGTACAGAGAGGAAACAAAGGATGTCAATTTGGCAATATGAAGGTGAATTATTAATATCATGTATTAGTACCAGACATAATAGTGACAGACACTGACCCAACCATGCAGGTCTGATAGTCTTTAAAAATTATATCTGCCACTTTTTCTACTCCAATCTTAAGCTATCCTAGCTCTGGAAACAGTCACCAGTGCTAAATTGGTTGTGGGTTTGTAATGAGAACAGTAAAGAGAGGAATACCTTAGCGAACATTTATCCTTGGGGTTACAGAGAATAGCACTCCACTTCCACTTGAAGCATTTATTTTGCTCCTTTGAATGGATCCTAGATACAAGTGCATGACAATACATCCTACTAACCCCACAGCCAGAAAGAAAAACAACATACAAAAATATAAATTCTGCTTGTCATGTGTGCCAGCTTCCTTTAACCAACACAATCTTGTTATTGAAATTTTAAAATGTACTTGTGACTTAAAGTACAGAAAAGTTTCACTGAACTTTTTTTCTGCATTATTGTAAAATACACTTTTGATTTTTCAACTGCTCTGCCCTTCTTTCTCCATTCAAAATACAAAAAGAGTTGCCAAAAGCAGCCAAATCTTGTACTAAAGCACAAACTTTGTTTTCATAATGTTTTCTGTCCTAGTAAGCAGCTGGTTATGAGGCACTTCAAGTTTTACTGGGAATATTCTTAGAAGAATACTTGGCTTCAGCCAAGGTTGTCATTCCATTTTTGCAATGTGGAGTTTTATGGCTCACAAAGCAGGAGTTACCTGGAGTGAACATATGGAAGTTAATTGCATCAATGTACTGACAGCAGTGGCCATTGAAAGTTTCTCCTAAATGACTGTTCGGCTCAAGAGAAATACAGCTATTTCTGCAGCTGAAAATATGTCAAGATGTTATTTTGGAAAGAGACTCATGACATTCAGCTTCACTGCTTGTAAAATTAGTGTCACTGCACTTGTCAGAAGTTCCCCTATAAATCTGATCTGTGAGACCTTGAGCAACTTGCGAATAGGATAAAATGCTGTGTGGAACAAAATGATAATATGTCAGTCATACGTGTTTTTGAAATAACATTTAAGTGCAGATACACTTCCAGATATACAAGTAAGGGGCATGAAGGTACCTGAGACTGCGAAGAGATTTTCGTTCTCTGTTCCAGAAGCAGCCAAACATTATAATGTTTAATGTTTAACATTTAATACACTTTAGTTGCAACTAGATCAACACAAATGTTAATTAAATAAAAGAACCAGCCTCCTGTCCCAAACCAAACCGGAACGGTATTTATCATTTAGAAAGGTTTTAAAATGAGAAAAAAATTAGATTGTCATGAACCAGACTGAGATTTGTGACTGTGGGATATTGAAATGTGAGAAATTTGGTTTATATCTGTGTTTCTCTGAGCTACAATTAGTAATGTCTATGTTACCCCTCGTAGTTGCCAAGTCTACTTTCATGTACAGTTTTTAGAACTGTAAATATCTAGAACTAGTGATAGAATTTGGCTGAGATATTTACTAAACCATTTCCTAAATCTCTACAAGCAATGAGAAGTACAAATGGAGGAAAGTCCTAGTTCCAATAATTTTCCTGAAATCACAGTCTTCCAGGATGGCATTACATGAACAAATTTTTAAATATCTGATTAGACAGATAGGCAAGTGTTAGACTCTAAGTACAAAAGGTAGTCATTCATAGGCCAGAGCAGTTTTCTCCCGTGTGAATAAGAAAGCGGTGTTTACCCCTTTTGGCAGCAAGATCAGAGGAGCGGTGGTCATCTGTCAAAAGCTTTGCCCTCAGGGCATAGTCCTAGGATTGTGATGTGGCAATAATTTTCTAATTGCTACTAACTGCTCCTTAAGGGCTGGATTGTAATGGAAGCCTTTGCCTTTTCTTTAACATGAATCAGCGGGATCAGAACTTTTACTCCTGGTAGGGAGTTTAAGACCAGGATTCCAGGTTTAAAGGCCTTATTTCCTGGAAACCCTTGGTCTGGAATGCTTGTGTGTTTAAAATGAAAGAAGGCTACTGAAAGCGTTTTCAAAGTCTCAACATTCCTCTTAGAAGTGCATTTACAATAAATTCTTAATATTCTTAATCCTTAATATTATTAAAATTCTTAATAAATTCTTAGAAGTTCATTATGCTTACAATAAATTTTTACTTGAAGCAAATGGTTCTATAATTATCTGTATCAGAGTTTGTGTGTTGCCCTCCAAAGCATCTGTTCCTGGGCAGTGCCCAGGGAGATGCTGTTAAGGACTGCAGATCTGACCCTGGATGCAAGTTCCGGGATAGGCGGCCGGCTGGGTCTGCTCCAGCCTCCCTCCCTCTTTCTCACAGCAGAATTAATCACCACACTAGGTCAGGTTAGCCCTGGATTAGTCCAGCTGAGTCTTGGAAAACTCTAAAGACAGAGAAGCTACTCTCTGTTAATCTGTTCCCTTGCTGCTGTACTCTCTAAGCATAGAAGTTTTCCTGATGCACCGACCCTTGCAAATTGCAATGTGTACATCTTGTGCCCTGTTTTATCAACTATTATTATCTATTAAAAGTTTTATCAACTTTTATTATCTGCCACCAAGAAAAGTTCAGCTCCATGACATTTGCAGCTCCAGATTGTAGGCTTGGGTTAAATTGCCTCAGTTTCCATTTTTGACAGACTTAAGGAGCCAAACACCTTCAAATTTTGCTCACAGGTCCTCAGTCATAGTGGTGGTCACTTGTCTGCTGGACCATGTAATTTCTGAATAAACTTTTTGAATTAGGTGCCCCATGACACACATTCCAAGAGCAGCCTCAGCACCACTGGCTAGTGGAGCTACTTCCATCTCTTTAGTAACTAGCCACTGCACTTCTCCAGTTGTAGCCACATATGCAGTTTTACTCATGATAGAGCACACTCTTGGCTATATCCAGTGTGTCACCTGCCACAACCCTGGAGTCATTCTCAGAAGCATCAATATTCTTGGCCTGTACTGATGCAGGTGGTTATCCTGCCCTTTGTTGATTGTCCTGACTCATTTCTATGCTCTGAGCAAGGAATATTTCTTTAATCTCTTTATATTTTCCACGCAAAATAGGTATTTGCTACTATGACATTTTTGTGGATACTTTTTAAAATATTTTGATGCTGTCAAACTTCTTAGAGAGAATTTGGTGCAAAGAAAATAAGTGTGGTCTTTCTGTCACATTATACTTAAAATACATACCAGATTTATATGGCTAAAGTTTCCAGAGAAATAAAGACAGAGTTAATGTATTGATTTATTAAAAGACTCCCATCTTCCCAAGAAAGAGCTTACCTGATTACACTCAGCTGGAGCTGAGCTTGACCAAATTTTAGGGAGGCAACAGACAGGGACATGTTTCCACCTCCGCTTTGTTCTCGTGTGTAGCTGGTGGTTGTAACAGGCTAAAAGCAATTTATAATTAGTCAACACAATTATAATTATTAATATAATAAATAATTGTGTTGATTCCCACAATTCATATATCCTGCTAGGAGTGATCATGTTTTTCATTCACAAAATGTAAATATTCATATTTTGTTTTGTAATCTAAATTGGTTACATATTACCTAAAAAAATGATTGCAGGATAAAATAAAACTTTCACTTTTTCACCATTGGTTTGTGAGCTTAGATATAATATAAAGTAAAGCAAAACAAGACTTTTCAAATGTAAAGTATTCTGTTGATAAAATCAGGAAGATAAAAATAACCACTTAACACGTACTGTTGACTGCATTTTACAGCATTTGACACTCTACATAATAACAATACAATCATCAAGGCTGAGTTACTCTTTCCATAAATATGTATTTTAGCAGCTCTGTACTTTTATCTTTGCATGGATGTGAAGCTTATAGCCTTATTTTGAAATGTTTTCTCATTAGGAAGTTTCAGTAGTATTAGAAAAGCTTTTACAGAGGAAAGCATAAAGGACTTGCAATAGCTAGCAAGCATGACATCATTAAAAAGCAATGAATGTTAGGAATATTCCTGTTCTAATCCAGGCCACACATCCTGCTGCCCTGGAAGACTGCCAAGCTCAACATCCTTTTAGGGTTACAGGGCAGGCTGCGGCCTTTCACAGTTTGCTTTAGAAATCTCTGCATGTGGAATATTCACTGGCAGGCATTACAATAAAATCTAAAATTACTCCATCAGAGAGCTGGTGTTCCACCCTTCCTGCATTCCTCCTTAACAGTGAAATTACCCAAAAAGAGCTCTATTGCATTTCATAGATTTCTGTGATGGACTGTGTACAGAAGATGATAGGGGATGATTTTGCACATAGGTTTAACAGCATGTTCCACTTGAGAAAAAAAAAATTTAAACTACTTAAAAATATGTTGTGATAATATTCTTTTTAGTTCCATTGCGTGAACTTGTTAGGGTTCAATTCTGTAGGCTTTTATCTATATTTTCAGTGAATGTTTCAGATGACCAGAGGAAAAATGATTAGACCTTTTCTTTACACAACATGTCTGTCACATCGGCTATACAGAGTATTGCTCTCTGGGGCCAGGCACTCTGTCACGCTAAATCCTTTTACACCATTCCTTTGGGGAAAGAGGGAACAGAAAGCTGTAGCAAAATGAGAAGTGAAAGGCTCCCAAAGTAGTGATGTTACTTAGCTGACAAAAATGAGAAGCATAAGTGATTTCAGGATGGTGCTGTATTATTCCCAGTTAATGTCCTCAGTAGCATTCATAGGACATAGTCCTACTGTCAGTACCCGGCTTAGATGATGAAGTAAGATTATAATGGGGACATAGTCTGTCATTTTTATGAGAATTTAAGGTGCCGATAGAAAAACTTAGGGAAAACATTATTTCTCTGACCAACCAGTGGAAAGAGACACAGGTTTCTGCAGCCCTCACAATGAGCTCCTGTCTCTCTAAACATGGATAATAGCTATTACTTGGCTTGACAAGGAATGTATGTGTTCGCTAGGGGCCTTAAATTAAAGTGTGTTACAGGTGCTTCAGCCAGATGACTTGATAGTATCCCTTTCTTTCTAGGCTTCCAAAACCAACAGTGAACTTTTCCTTACAAAGTACTCAGATTTTAATTGTGTTCTGAATCCTCCAATAATATTGATCCTCCAATAATATTGTCTGAAAATATGTGGGAATTGAGAAAAGAAGACTACAGTCTTTTGTAGCACTTTAAAAGACAGGTATTTTGGAAAAAGCCTGGATTGATAAGTTCCTAACCATCATGCTATACTCCTGCACCACCTGAACCAACATTTACTAGTCCAATGTATAAGGTTGTGCAGCAAGTGAACAGGTGAAATTATCCAGTTAAATATGACTACTCCCCCTTTTTCCACAGATTGACCTGTGATCTATTTTACACCATGGTTTCACAAAAGGTTGGGTCACCACAGATCAGGAGCTATGAAGTGCAGCACAATTTTTTAAGCTGTCTTTGACTCAAAAACTAGAATCTTTTGAAATTACACACAGAGGCACATAAATTAGGTGTCCAAAATACAAATGAATGAAATTCCTTAGTTACTATATTTCATTTTATTCTAAAGAGTAATTAGTAGTTACACTTAGCCTGAAATATGTTACAGGATATCATACAGAAAAGCAAAATTTCAGGCTCAGAATTCTTTATTAAGTGTTAAGTTACAAAGCCCAATATGAAGAAGTATGTTTAGAAAAACTGTACAGCAGTTTTATGTCAAAATCAGTCCCCATAAAGTGGAAGATTGTCCAGAAGAAAATAAGTTATCCATAAATAGCCATACTGAAAAAGACAGCAGGAACTGATGATTTACAAGAAATAGAGGCACTTACCAGTCAAGACAATCCCAGAGAGACAAGATGAGGGAAACACAGACACACTGAAGTGTATTGTTACAATGGTAATCACATCATTTTTTTGTATTGCTGAGTTGTAACTGTTATTCAGTATAACAGGAAAGGAAGTATAGTACAAAAACAGTCACAGGATTTGTCTATGGTGCCCATTTCAGTGTTGAATCTATCCATTTGCTTGGCTGCAGAGCATATAAAACATTAAAAAAAACTGTGGCAACAAAAGATCACAAGGGCCTGCACCCTCTTTACGTTATGGTATAATGATCTCTGATATCCACTGTCAGAAAAGTTTAGAAGTGCAGAGTTGCCTAGAGATGAAGCATGACACACTGCTCTCCTCTGGCTGCTTTATATCTGATGACCTTCCTCCTAGAAGATCCACATCTTCCTTGACAAGGAGTTTTTACTGAAGGAACTCTCTTCCCTTCTCTGGAGATCCTCTTTCAAAGCTGCTCAAAGTAACAGGAGCTTGGGAACGGTTCAAGGAAATCCAGACAGTACTACATGTGGGAGCAAATGTGAGACTAAATTCATCATCCATTGCCATTGATAACTGTATTCTTGAGGCCAAAATCAGGGCTTCATGGTGCTAAGTACCCCTGAAGGTAGGTGAAAAGCTCTATGTGATTAGACTCTGTGCATACAGGTGCAGTCCAGTCTGCACACCCATGCCTTTATACCCAGCTTCAGCACTGGGAACACTGATGAACCTATTGTCTCACAAACTCAGCTTTTTCTCGTTGTGACTGCTGCTTCAGGCTCTTAATGGAGACAGACATGTAGATATGCTATGTTGCTTTTGGATTCTGAAGGTATTCTCATGTACCCTCGAATGTTGTTGCAGTGTACCTCACTAAGAGGTACCCTGCTAAGAGTCCCTGCAAAGGCCCCCACAGCCACAAGAGACACAGGAGCAGAGCCCAGTGAGCATTTTTGCTACATGCGTCTGCTTGGAGTACACTCGTTCAGGAAATCACATGTAAAAACAGTGAGGTATGCAAGCAGGGGAAAGTCTGGTGGTGGGGTTTAAGAACAAACATTCCTCAGCCTGTGTGACCATAAACCATTCTCTGTACTAGATCACAACTCCACTGTTCTCTATTTCCCTTATTTCTCTACTTCATTGTCCCTCTCAACCTTGACTTTAAATGACATTTTTTAGGACTGGAAAACATCTGGTTTTCCACACTCTGCATGATGCTGCATGATTCCAGAGACAGTTGGTTTACATTCATGCAAATCAATTATAATTACTGAACCCATCCTCTGGACCTGTGGTCAACAGCTCCAGTCTGGCAGCTTCCATACAAGTTAGCAATCTGGGCCTTTGAAAACACTTGTCCATATCCAGACTGTCTGTTGTGAATGATCCCGCACCTACACTAAGTCATACGCACTGCATCTGAGTGCTCATTGGGGCCAATTTTGTAAGGGAACATTCAAACATGTTATGAATAAAAAACTGGGCAGGAGATTTTACTCCTTTTAAACTTATTCATCACAAACATTATAATAGTTAAAGACAAATCCAGAATGGTAGTTAAGTATAGATAATGACAATGATATTTTTCCTGAAGAAGTATCTTCATAGAGATTACCATTATGAAGACTTTCAAATCCAGTTGAACAGCCATAAATTCGTATGAGCCAAAGATCCCACTGGATCTTTACAGCTCCTGGAGGACTATGATGCTGACCTTAAGGGAGCAACACATTAAATGATTTTAATATGACTTAGATCTACAATTAAAAGAGGTGGATATAGCCACGGTTCAGTTATCTGTATGTTTCATGTTCCACTATATGCATGGCACAGTCCCAACAAAAAGGCTGTGTTTTAAGAATCTTAAAGAGATATTTTCCAGAAGTAGTGCACTTCAGAGGAAGTCTGCTTCTCCTTTCCCTGTGTGATACTTCCTGGAAAAAGCCTGTCTGCCCTGCTTGATATGGCTCTTAGTGCTTTATCCACATGGAAGCCCAGACCTGACTTTTATTTAACTGAGAATAGCAGTTATGCCTTGTACACTTTCGAAATGCTCAGGAAAGAAACTTCATATGTAAAGTTTTAAATGTAAAGAGATTTGGCATTATTTCTGAATTCCTGAAGTATTTCATCTCTTCAGTTAAAGAAGAAAAAATATTACCACCTAAGTCTCCAATAATATATGACATTTTCATTAAACCAATTTCCCTCCTTGCTAGTATCCCATCAAGAATTTTGAATGAGAACCTTTGTAAAGCTCTAATGTTTGATAATATCTTATTTCCTTCTCTTTGTTTAGATCTCACTTGCACTTAGACAAATTAATAGGTGTTTATAACTCTGTACCTTTTGCGATTACCATTGCTTGCTTGAGCTCTTGGAAAATTTGTTAAGGTGGTTTCTTGTTCTGTGACTCCAATAGTTTGAAAGACTTTGCTAAATTAGAAGAGGGACTCACACTTTCACAACTACAGCAGCTCTTCCAGGTTCCATGCAGTGTTGCACACCAAAATACTCCGGGAGAGATTTATGTCTTAAATATTTATGGAAAAAGAGAGGAAAGCGCTTGATGCACTGCTCCATGTGGCACAGACACAGAAAGGGAAAAATAAAGTGGTGTTGGCATAAGCGGTGGATCTAACCAGCTACAGTATTTTAAGGAACAAAGGAGAAGCATACTTTTTCATTATTTTTTTTGTGCATGTTGGGTTTTTTGGGCAGTTTCTAAGGTGAGACAGAATATGCCACCTTTGTCATGATACATGAGTGAAGAGAGATGTATTGTCAGCAATGTCAGGTTCCATAACTTTTCTGTAGAAATAATTAATCTATAGATAAGTGTAGATTGCAAATAGTAGCTCACTTCTTATTTGTTTTTATTTACTGATTGAACTTTCTCCTCTGAGTGAAGGAGTGTTGTGTTGTTGGTGTGTGTCATGGTTTGACACTGGCCAAGGGCCAGTTCACCCATGAAAATATATTTTTCTTAATTTCTGCTCGGAGATAGAACTATAAAAGGAGCACAGCTACCTAAATTTAAAGTATAGAGAAGAAACTTTATTAACTAACACTAAAAGGAAGAAAAAGAACAGAAACTAGAACGAAACTTCCAAAACATACATCCTCCCTCCACCGACTGCTCACTCTCCCAATGCCCACAAGAAAAAACAAAATCTAGGATTTTCAGTCAATCCATCCCTTGAACAATCATTTCCCCAACCCACCAGGAAGAGCAGGAATCCCTCCTGCTTTGCCATAGATCCCCATAAGAATACCAGTCCTCTTGTGGTTACACAGTTCACAAATGGCTCACCTGCGGATTTGCCATTGCAAAGCATCGCCCTCCCGTGGGACAGTCCTCTCACAACTGCCCACGGGCCGTATCAGCTTTTCCTAGTCTAAACCAAAAACTCCTCATCAGCTCCATCTTCATCCCAAGGAACAGTTATCTCTCATCCCTGGGGCCGGGGACATCAAAATTCAGTGCTTTATTACAACCCTCAAACGACTAGGACATCCCCCTAAAAAGCATTCTACATGTTACAGAAACATCCAGTCCATTCTCTATGGCTTTGCAAGAGAAGTCCATGCCAACCCGGCCCACTCCTTCATTCTTCCTTCCCACTTTGGATTCTTTCCTGTCTTTTCCTTGACATCCGGTCTCAGGATTTGTCTTTTATCTCCTTCAAGCTGCTTCCCTTTCAGTTGAGTAGGATGCATGCCTTAAAATGGTCCATCTGGGCAAGAAGCAGTTAAAACTTCATTTTCTGGGACTTCTGCCAGTGACTCTTGCTGCTTATCAGCTCTTCCGATAAGGTGTCCTTGATCTGCTGAGCTTGGCTCAGCTGGAGTGCAGGAGAGGGAACTGGGGGGAGGGGGGTTTAAATTCTTCTCCTCTGCCAGCCTGGTGTCAGCCCGTCCCTCTGTTCCCCCTGCTCCCTGCCAGGACAGTTCCCTCTGAAGGGTTCTCTCCTGGCCCAGCCCAGCCCGGCACGACCCAACCCCCCCCACAGGACATTGGAGGGGGGGTACCGGGCTAGGACAAGCTCTACTTTTCCATCCTCCCTCCCTCTGCCGAGACAGCTCCCTCAGGAGGGACTGCCGGCATGGCCTGGCCCAGCCTCCCCCTCCCGTAGGCCTCCGTGGCCGTGGAGGCGGAGGTGGGGGGGAAGCCACGCTGAGGCTGCTGCACATCTGTACCTGTTCAAGGCCAGAAGGAAAAGAGAGCGATTCCCGGGCAGTCCTGTGCAAATGTATATCCTACTGAGATGCATTTCACTTTTGATTGGCTCATTTCCCTGTCTGTCTTTTAAGCTGACCCACAATTGGTGTTGCACTGGGCTCATGGGAAACTCACAGGCACACCTCACTTCCAGGGGTGGCTATTTTCTTGCCCAACAAAATGTCAATCAATCTCAAACCAGCGCAGTGCGCTAGTTGGTGCAGATTTCATGAGTTGTACAGGAAAGCAATTGTGATCAATATTAAATCAAATATCCCAGAACTTCACATGAAATTGAGGGACAGATTATTGGAATTGGAGTTTAAAAATTTTGAAATGTTTTGCTCATGTGCTAATGGGATTGCACCATTTTAGAACAAACCAGTATCCTCCAGCATCATGATATTAACCTGCCCAGCAGCTCAGCCCCATGCAGCCACTCAGTCACTACCCTGCAGTGAGATGGGGGAGAGAATCTGAAGGATAAAAGTGAGAAAACTCATGGCTTGAGATTGAGACAGTTGAATATTAAAGCAAAATTTGTGCACACCATCAAAGCAAAAAATTGAATTAATTCATGACTTTCCATGAGCAGGCAGGTGTTCAGCCATACCCAGGAAAGCAGGGCTGCATCATGCCTAGTAGTGACTTGGGAAGACAAACAACATCACTGTGAATGTCCTGCCTTCCTTCTTCTTTTCCCAACTTTATGTCATGCTGAGCCTGACATCACATGGTCTGGGGTGTCCCCATGGTCAGCTGGTATCACTGTCCTGGCTGTATCTGCCTCCCACCTCCTTGTGCACCCCCAGCCTACCCTCTGGTGGGATGGGTTGAAGAACAGAAAAGGCCTTGATGCTGTGTAAGCCCTGCTCAGCAATAACATAAACATCCCTCTGTTTTCAAGATTGTTTTCATCACAAATCCAAAATATCACCCCATACAGCCTCCTCTGAAGAAAATTAACGATCCCATCCAAAACTAGAACATGCAGCTTCTACAGATGTCAGGAATATGGGTGGGGGTTTCTCAGACTTCTCCCCTAAGTTGTTTGAACAGAAGATGTCAGAATGAAATAGTAATTTTCAATAGATCTTCTTTACTTGACGTATTCCTACCAATTTTTATCCCTGCCACAGAGTTTGGCTAGCAAGTTACCTAAGCTGAACTTTTCCTTTTTGTTCATTAATTACACAGCCATCCTTTTTTAGAATGAACATTTTTAGACTTTCATGCCTTGTTTGCAGAACTGCTGAGTACTCACAGCTGCTGCTAGAGCCATTGTATTTTGAACATATGAAATGAGCGTTGATGCAAAATAATACAGCACAGCCTAAACTGGCACAAAGTTGCAGAGGCAACACAGAATGACAAGGTAAAAAAAAAAACCACACGGGAAATGTCAATGGATGGGAAGTGATGCAAACAGGAAAAAGAAAAAGAAAACAGTTATTCTAATTATGCACATAAAATAAAAAATTCTAAATTAATCATCACTGCTTAGGAAAAAACTCTAGAAGATGTTACTAAATACACTAAAAAGTGCACACTCTGAAAGAATTTGATTCTTTGTCGTAGTCAAAAGACAGGTAGGACATGGGAGGTGTCCTGGAGTGACTTTGTGATGCTTGTATCCCCAAATCATGTGACTGTTTGTGCTGGATATTGAGTTCTGTGTCTTTAAGACGGGCCCTGAGAGCAAAGGGGGAGAAAAAGAAATGTGAAGTTTTGTTATCAGAACACTGTACCTACTCCCCTGCATTCTTCGGTGGGACAGTGCTTCAGCAGTCGGCCGGAGAGCTCTTTCTTTTGCTTTTTAGTTAGTTAGCTAGCTGAGGCAGAAATTTCCCTGGATTGTGGTTTTGTTCTTTTCCTTGGAAGTGTTTTTGAACCTGCACTGGACTGAAAACCCAGAAGAGGACCAGGAGTCCCCACCTGTGGCCCACCGGGGCCTGGCCCAGGCCGCAGCATTTTCCAGAGCTGAAGGGACTGAGCAACCTACGAGAGGGACTGTTCTCAATTTATCATCTCCTTGGAGCAGTGAGACAATTTGTTGTTTTAGTATTGTTCATAATGTGCTGGGGAGTGCTTTGACTGTTGAATAAACAGCTTTTTCCCACTTCTCTCTAAGGAATTTTTTTTCCCCGGACCTGTTGGGGTGGAAGGGGCCACTTGAATTGGCTTTTCTGGAGGAACCGCTTTAGAGGTTGTCTCCCAAATTTTGCTCAAACCAGGACAGGAGGAGATGGGAGAGAAAGAGTTAATAAAAAATACTGGAAAATTCTGCACATTGAATCTGAGCGCGCTTTTGTATTTTGAATATTACTTTTAACGCCAAAGAGATTTTGGTCTCACACCATATAGCCATTTCTTAAGTATTTTAGAAGAATCTCTGAAAACTCTGATATGTGATATATCAGACTGGGAACTAACTAAACATTACTGGAAAATGTGGATGTTCATGTCTAATGATCATATCAATAAAATCAGCATGAGTCCTCCTTCAGCTCACTTGAAACTAGAAACACAAGGCACAGACTGTGCAGTAACTGTGTCTTTTATGCAAGTAAATTAAGGAAGATCAAGACATAGACTTTCATGTTGGCACACCAGCCACGCTCTTATTTAATTGTTAACATGGTCCTGGTCATGCTTTTGATTGAATACACAGAGTTCTTGTCACAAATGCCCAGGACACCCTTGCAGGACAGCAAATGTTGTATGTGATTGTGTCTGTTTCCAAGAGACTTTAAGGATGAGGTGATTCTGCTCTGCCAGGAAGAAAGTTCAGTTTTCTGGAAGCAGGTGTCCCATTCTACTTGCTCTCAGTTTCAGAAAACAGGCCCTGGTTCCTTTTATTTACTAGAAACTGTATAACCTATGGAGATGAGAGCTGTAAGAAAGTCTAATAGATAATATATCTGTCTTCAGAGTAGGATTTGAATAATGTACAGAAAATAAATGTGCATGCACAAAGGAGGGAATAAAATAAAGTAGTGCGTAGATCTCTTCTACAAGCAATCATCATCTATCGTGTGTAATGAGGTAGAGGTCCCACAGAGAAAGAATGTTAACACATAATTCAAGGTTATATCATAATCATCTCCAAAGCAGAGGGATTGGGATGTCTTAGACAAATAATTTCAAACTTTAGTATAGTTTATTTACCATGTCAATACTGAGGCTTAAAATATGTCGGTATGTGTTTTTGATGTGAGTTTCACTCTATAAAGATGTGCATGCACATAGTTCTTACAGGATACATCCTATCAAATGTTTTAGACTCCCGGGAAAAAGCTTTCATAGTGAAATAGCCAATGCCAAGGTCCCAAAATATGAGTTACAAAGGAAAGTAGATTGGATTCACTCTGGTCTGGTCCTGTGGATCTAATTGTCATTACTAAGTGAAACTGCACTTCTGTAATGCATCTCCTGGGATAATTCCAGCTGAAATGATCCCAGTTCAGGGGCTCTGAAACTGCTTCATGAAGCCAGTAATGTACAAGATGACAACCAAGGGATTCACATCAAATGTGCACAACTTATTCTGACTAAAATGTTAGTACAGGTTCTGAAAGCAGACATTTGTTTATATGTGTAAATTTATACAAATCAGAAGATTTTCAAGAGAGGACTATGGAAAATCCAAGTTGCATTCACTATTTAAATTATATGGTTGTTTTCATGTTTTCTGATATTGCCATGGGATAAAGGTTTTGACTTCTATCTAAAACCTACCTAAGTGGTAAAACCCTAAGTATACCATACTGGAACTATAACGGAAATATGCTCGTGAGTACTATATCACAAAGTCTGCATTCCAAATACGTAATAACCTGCTTCCACATTCATTCCATGCAAAATTTGCTGTGTTTTGTGAATCACTGTGCTTTTATCTCAAAGCACAATGATTAGAGTAGTATTAGAGCAGAATGCTTCAAAGGACAGCAAAGCTCTCTCTTTCTGAACATTTGTCTTCACTTTGATGAAGTGAATTGTGACAGTTGTTTGCAACAATTTCTGTGGCAGAGTGTTTATGTATATTCATGTATATATGTTTAAAGTGGACAGGAATATCAAAAATCTTTGTTCCTCATTAAATGTATACTTTTTAGTGTATTTAGTTACATTCTGTTTTATTGCCTACATAACAGATTAGAACATCTATCATTGCATAATGAGATACTTACAAATGGAATGTTAATAGCATCTATTAATTTTAACTCTAAGGTCTGTGTCTTGTTAGTAAACACTAGAAAATTAGTTTCATGTTAAAGGGTTTTCCTTGGCATAAAATTTCACCAAGATATGTCTAAAAACACTTTTGTGCATCTGAGTGGACTCTAATTCTTTAGTAACATAGCTGAGTCATCAGAAGAGAAGGATATGTAGAGCTGCTATTAGTTGCCTTGCTATATTTTCAGATGAGAGATTAAGAGAATCTAAAACTAGAATGTTTGCTGCAGTCATGGCAACACACATTTCAAAATGTGCAAATGTTAGCACACCATATTTTAACTAGGAAAAAATGGTATATCAGATAAGCTCAACACATATTAAGCCTTTTTTGTCTCTGAGCAAACTTAGAACTTTGTAAATTCTGGAACAATGGGATTATAGCCCAGATCCAACACAGTCGTGACTACATTAGCATTAGGCATTGGAGCAGATAGTATAATGGGAATTTTTAAACTGGAAGTATTTTTTTTTCATTTATTGCTGTTTATTTATTCATACAGAATAAATAAATCCTTATAGACCAGCCACTGTCACCAATCATTTTAGGGCACTTGGATTAAGAATATTTTGTATGAATGTCTTAGCAGCTGATTGCAGCAAACTCTAGATTTTGCTTTGAAGTTTTAGTCCTCTGGTTTAGTTGGTTACACAGACTGACAGCCAAGCTGGCTTTTGCTTCCTTTGTGTGTATAATGCCACTTTGGAGTAATCCAGCTGGCATGGTGAAAAGGCTGATGGCAGCAAATACTGTGGGGTCATGCTTATATTTCTTCAAACAGACTTCTTGCTAATGGACAGGTAAAAATAACATTATTGACAGAAAAAGAAGACTCTGCTTGGTACATATATAGAGTTACAGAAACACAGAATGTCCTGAGTTGGAAGAGACACACCAGGATTATCAAGTCCAACTCCTGGCTCTGCACAGGGCACCCCAAGAGTCACACCATGAACACACACAGGTTTGAATTCTGTCAGGCTTGGTGCTGTGAACACTTCCCTGGGGAGCCTGTTCCAGTGTCCAACCACCCTCTGGGTGAAGAACAGACTTGATTTTATCTCTCTGTCAGTAAGAAATAAAGTAGAAAATGGGAAAACTAGTTTAAGTCTTTCTACCAAAGGACATGTTTGAGCAAGACCACAACAAGCAAGCATAGCACAGAGCTGGAAGTGACTGCAAGAAACCCAGGACTTTTTGCAGGAATAGTGTCAGAGTGGTGCCAGACCAGGCTATGAACCCTTCAGAGAGGAATCCTGCTTGTAGCATTGGCCAGGTATGCCAATTCCTACCTAGGAATCATAAAACTCCCAGGGGTCCTGTGACAACATTTGTCTGAAGATACCTTGTCCTCTCTGTCTCTGTTCACTATTCCTGCCTCTGAGGAGTTCTGAAAATACATCAACAAGCAGATGAATATATGGGCAGGAGGCTGGCATGAATGTAGACAAATAATGAATTTTTTAAGGGCTTATCAGTATTTTACACCCCATGCTGCAATATAAAATTGAAATGTGAGAGACACTAGAGAAAGTTCTTTTGCTGAAGAAATGAGAATCAGACTGGGGAATAAATCCACTGCTAATATTTTTGGATTTGTTTATTGACGTGTCTGCTGAGACAAGAACATAAAACAAAAATTATGCTAATTAGAACTGTACATAGCAAAAAGAGTTACACTGACTTTCTTCTAATTCTTTCTAATTCCCAGGGGAGAAAAGCTTTAGCATGAAAGAAAACAGAGAATCTGGTAGCACAAGAAGATATTTAAATAAATACTTGCTTCCAAATGATTTGCAGGTGTCAACTTACCTAACATCTGCAAGGAGTTTGTGCTGTAATCTTGCTGTTCATGAGTCCCTTCCAGAGCAGCTAATATTTTGTAATTGGATCAGCTGCTAATACTCTGGAGTTTCATGTTTTGTTAATTAGAAAACTGTTGTACAGTCTTCTTTTGTCTCAATTACATTGGTAATATAGCTCATTTACCTTGTTTATAGATGACAGTAATGTTTTTCCAAAGCATTTTGTAGATGGTAATACATGCAAAGTGGTTACTCTCCTTATTCTTCTCTTTCATGAAAACACAATGTTAAAAAGGGGTGATAGGCTTGGGGATTCCTCTCCTCTCCTCTCCCCTCCNCTTCCCCTTCCCCTTCCCCTTCCCCTTCCCCTTCCCTGTTTCAATGCCCTATACCACAGAGTAGTATAAACTTGCTTAACTGAATCATCTCTCTTACCTATTTATACATTTTGGCACTGAAATGAGTGCTTACAAAAAAAAAAAAAAAAAAAAAAAAAAAAAAAAAGGAGAATTATTTTATGGGAATATAA
>VXBU01003647.1:45805-155215 GCA_013400315.1 Bombycilla garrulus
AAAAGAAAAAAGGAGAATTATTTTATGGGAATATAAAGAAGCTGTTAAAAGCTTACCCCACAACATTAATGTTTTGATCATATCTAGATGTCCCAGATGAGCTGGGAGATGTGAAAAAAAAAAATTCCTTTGAAGAATTGTATGTGGATAGAAGATAGGGACAGTATTAGCTTTATTTTTCACAAGGAACAAAAGAACAGAGAGATTGAAAATTGGATTCAGGAGGATGATTTGAGATACTTAACTTCTAAATTTAAGCAAGACTGACATGCTAAACTTCTTTTGTTTCCAGTGCATAGCAAATAGACAGCTTTGAAGGCATAGGCTCTTAGATATAAGTCCCACATGGTAGAGAGCTAGAACTGCAATGAACTCTCTACACACTTTTGAAACTACAGATTTGTAATAAGTACCTAGACCATTAGGTATCTAATAGATACGGAATTTACTTACGAGAAAAAAATTACTTATTTTATTTCCAATTTGAATTTTTGAAAATTCTTTTGTCATATTTCAAATATAATTAATCAGTTTTTGTTTTCATTGGAACTACATATGATCAGGAAGATCTTTATAGAATGGATTTTATTAAAGGTATCTTCTCCTTTAAGCCTTCATCTTCCTTGATCTGTGATGAGATCCTGGTCTGTATCCACTTTGAGAATGTAATGTGAAGATGAATGATCACCTGTGAAATTGTAGTACAGTAGCACAGGGTAAGACATCATGAAAAACATTTGGTGGATGCTAGACAGAAATATGTGCATGAACTGGTTTGGTTCTGTTGTCTATTCTCTCTCACTGAGAGGTTTCTGTTCTGCACGCTGTGAGGCAACAATAACCCTTTAAGAAAAGAACATATTTGCATCTTCATTTCCCATTGTAAGGAAAGCAGAAAAACAGGCAGGTCTACTGTTGATAATATTTTAATTCTTCCTTTACAGGCAACCATATTATCAGTCTTTGTACCAAGCCCTGGGGTTTATTTTACAAATCCTATTTACAAGATATCAATAGAAGTTCTTAGGAATTAGGATTACTCACCCAAACAGGGTGAGAGAATCAGCCCGCAGTTTCAATAAATATTGGATAGCAGAATGTAGAGTCAGATTTAGTTGATAACACTTGTAAAATCTATCATAAACTGAGAAACTGATAGAAGTCATCAGAACTTTTTTTTTAAAAATTTTTAATTGAGAAAGATTTGAACTGCCACAGGTAGCTGTGGCATTTCATACCTAAGAAGCACAAATGTACATTGTATTTACAAAGTCTCTCTTCATTTATTTGAACTATCTACAGCTTTGTTGCAAAAAATCCCAGATATATGTTACTTTATTTTCATGTAGATCTTGCAATGTTGGTAATTCTGTAGCTGAAAAGTATTCTGAATTACTAGAAAGAAATATTCTTACCATATGTATCAAAATCCCTCCAATTGATCAATTTCTTCATAAGGCTTTTGAGTTGTATTTGCATGAGGTTATTTGTTTACTTGTTTTGATCTTACTGAGCATGTGGTCAATATTTGCTTTCTCTTCTGCAGCTAGGCTAATAGCCCAATACTATTTTGTTTTAGCTCAAATGAGAAGCATTCTTTCTTCTAGCTCACCAAAATATCAACAGATTTCAATTTTCAGCTTGGCTACATATGTAGTATTTTCAGTACGTTGATATGCAGAAATAGGTGTATAACTGAAGAGAAGGGAAAGAAAAATGGTGATGTCTGTGATCTCATTTTTCAAAGACAAAAAGTCCTCAGATATTCTGTGGATGTTCTCTATAAATCTTTCATTCTGTCAGAGACGGTGATGTATCAGTTATACCAGGAAGATCAGTGTTGCAGGAAGGAAAGGCATCTCTCTGGTTATATGGGCACTAAATTCGGAGTAAAAAATGCTCAGAAAATGAGCTTTTCTTAATTGAAAACATGTTGTATTCCATGAGTACCATGGTGCAGTGTTTGCATCATGTGCTTCCAACCATGTGCCTTAGATGAGACTACCCAGTTGCTCAATTCTTCCTGCCCTATCAGTCCATTTTAAATTGGCGTTCATCCTTGTATTAATATTTAATATTTTAATATTTTAATTAGTATTAATAAACTAGTTTTATTTTTGACATTTCTTGGAGTTGGAATAGATATTGAGACATCAGTCAAGACAAGGGACTCATTATATTAGGCAATGAAAAACTCAACCAGTTTACCTCTGATTTTGAGGTAAGAGATTTCCTTAGAAGTACCATCAAACTCCTGGCATAGGACACAACCCCCCTTGTTGCATTTTCCACAGTAAAATGTATTATAGTTTTCTATTGTTCATGGTGCTTTGAAGCATCCCTTGTATGTCAGCTTTTGATATATCTCTTAGAAGAACACAATGTGATGACAAAGATCAGTGAGACTGAGAAGAAAAGGTGACAGTGTCTAGGTAGACTGAGATTTATGAGATTAACTGACAGTTCAGAGCAGAAAAATAACACAAGCAGTTGTTGACATGGTGTTCTCACCCAGTGCTATAAGGCAAGGAAACAGAACACAAGATTAAAAAAATGACATATTTACCTTGTGTCCTTGTCACCCTGTATGAATATTGGCTGCAGGTAGCATAAAAGTGAGGACAAACCCAGTAGCCCACAAGCTGCCTTAAGGCACACCCAAAATCAGTAGGCTTTGAGCTGAGTAGGCAAGGAAAAGAATTATCTCTGGCTGGCCTGGGAACAGCAAGGTCATAAGAACACTGTAATTACAGCATAGTTCAGAGCTAGTTTTTTTCCCATAACCTGCTTTAATGTATCTCACATTACCTAAATGGTACTATAAAAATGAAGATACCAGTAACAACAAAACGCTTCCTATCAGAAGTAATAATATATAAAATGTCTTCCATAAAGTCTTATTGCCAGATAAGTAAAAAAAAAAAATACACAGTTGCAGAGGAGATTTACTGTAAATTCTGTTTATTCTCTGCAATATATGAAATTAGTGGAATTAGAATATCTCAGAAGGCTGACATGAGATCAAATTAACCTCAATTACAATTAGTTGTTTGGGTTTTTTTAAGAAGGAAATTATCAAAATGGTTGTTTTGTTGCTTGTTTTTGCAATATTATAACGCAATTTCAAAAGTGTATCTAATTTTAAAAAGTATTTGCCTGTATACCAGAGTTTTACCATGAAAACAAGATCCTTTTACTTAACACTTTGCCTTTCCATCACAGGCATACTTTTGCACACACAGCATTTCAGAGTCATTGGACTGAAAAGAGATCCATATGTTATCAATCTATATAAACTAGAAACCTCCAGAGGGAAGTTTCATCATTTCATACCAAACTGCTAATTATCTGCAAGCCTGAGTGTGAAGCTGGCAATTTATCTATGTCTCATATTTGGTATCATGAGTGTCCTGATTTCACATTTCCCCATTCTAGGCTAACATACATTTCCTAAAAACTAGAGCTGAGACAGATGGATTTAGTGTGTGTGTGTGTGTGTGTGTGTGTGTGTGAGAGAGTATTGACTACAAAGAAATATTCTAAATATTGTTTGAAATAAATATTTGCTTCCCCAAGGCATAATAGTTTCTTTTTCTCTTTTGAATTTAAATTTTACAAATTTTTGAAAAGAAAGACATAGAACCAAACATCCTTTTTTTTTTTTTAATATGATAGAATTTCTATATTTCAGAGATATTTTTAACATACACATTTTGCAAATGATGCAGAAAACCCTTGTTTTTCATAAACCAAATACTCTTTCTTTGCAAAAGCTGGAAACATCTGTGTATAGCATGTTGGAAGTCCTTGGTCACCATATGCTATGGAGGGGTTTAAACTCTGTTGCAGAAACTTGTTTCAGAATTACTCTAATCACCATTGTGTTCAAATGTTTGTGGGCAGCTACTTTATAACTTTCAGTGGATATAAACAGACTATGGGTTGAGAGATTATCAGAAAAGTTTCCACACAGCCAACTCCCAAATTGTGATGTATAGGTCATAAAGCATACAGGCATCCCTGCTCCATTGAAACATCCCACATGTGGAAGCAGTATATCTTTGTTTATTTTCAAAGACAAATAAGGCTAGGAGCTATTGCAGGCAAATGACTTCAGTGCTTTTAGAGTTGGTGACTCTACCTGATATTTGCCTTCCCAACATGCCTAAGTGCTTTCTTGTACATCTCTGCAACTGGAATCATCAGTGCAGTTAGCTTTTTGTTAAAAAGGTTGTAACATGAGTGAGAAAGCTCCAGTGTCTCTTTGAAATCATAACTAAATACGTAAATCTGAATGTCAAGGGTTGAAAACATTTGTACATTTAAAGTATAAGTAAGACATTGTTTGTCCTCTACAGAGAAAGTAAATTTCTCTGCTTCTCCATTCCTTTAGTGTTTTCTGTCAGACTGTAGTCATCACAGCAAAAGCCACAACGTTTATCATTGAAAAGCCTTATTTTCTTCTCCTTTCACCCACCCTTTGCTATTCTGCTCTTCTCTCCACAAAGTAACCTGCAGAATAATCAGGCTTTAACAGAACTGAAACAAATCCTCTTGACATTATTCTGCCCTTCCCTCTCTCTAGTTCTCCGATGTTCATTCTGAGGTGAGTTTCAGCAAATCACAAACCCTCTTGTATGGTCCATTAGTGATGGATGCCCAGAAGTCACATAGGACAACGTGAAGCCAAATTACTTCTTCATGTGCCTTTCAGGAAGTCCTGTAGGGCTCAGGATAATTTATAGCTGACCAGTCTCTTATTTAACACCACGTCTACTTACAGAGATGTTGACACAATTGATCACCAACCTAAAGAAGAAAAGCCCAAACTGACAGAGCTAACCAGAAATAAAGCTTTCTCTGTTTCTTGGAACACCAGACATATGGAAAGAATGGTCACTTGATTGCTGTAGAAATATGTACATGAGAAAGTTTTATGGGGCCCTCAACACATGTAAAGAAAATGCTGTCTGAAGTAGGAAATATTTGAAGGCTTCTAAAGGAATGTGTAGTGAATTTTTCATATGAGGTTATTTATTTTGCTAAAACAAATGGCAACTAATATCCTCCAAGAAGAATTTTTTCTTTATGTGTCGCTACTGATTGGTCAGTTTTGGAATTTGAATCAGCATCATATAGAAAAATCCCACAAGATACTAAAGGAAATAAATTTAATTTTTTGTTTGAGAGCCTGGATGAAGAACAAGAAACAAAGAATGTTATTATGACTAAAGAATACTTTGAAATATGGAATTTGTCATATTAGCACATTAATTGAATAAATAATTTCCTCACTTGAGTGTCAGTGCCCATGTTTTTCTACATCTGATCCTGATCGTGCTTCCATCACATTCCCAGGTAGACCTCCACTGGGGGACACCTGTGCTGCCTGCACGAACAGCCAGGGTGAGAGAATCAGAGAAATCCTGTGCATGCAAGGAAGCACAGCATGGCATGAGGGCAGAAGGTGGGCAGTAAATGACAAAACTCCAATGGTTCATTGTCTTGTACCCACATATTCTTTTCTAAGTTCCCTTGGTGATGGGATTTCCTTAAGCAATTTGTGGATTTAGCATTTATGCAAGTGCTGGGAGAGGGAAGGACAGGGCAGATGAACAAGTGTGTGGGTTAGGAATTATTCCCTCTGTCAGGTATTACAGACTGAGCTATGGCATTCAGTGAAGTGCCTTACATTTAGGCTGCAGAGGAAGTGAGCTTCTAGGTAGCAGTAAATGGCTCAGCAGTATGGTGGCTCACCTGCAGATGAGCATTCAAGCCCCTACTACAGTAAACGTTCAAAGATCTCTAGAGACAGTATTAATCTTCAAATATGTGTTTCTTAATGCTGCACGTCCTGATTGAAATATTGTGAGCTTGGACCCAGCTTGTTTGGGATATGTACTTTTTTGTGATATTACTGCTGTTTCCTACATATTGGAGTCAAGAAGCTGCCTTTCAAGGCTAATTCATGGGCAAAGTTCCAACAGTTAGGTCCCTATCACCATAGAGAGTATCTGTACCTGTACCTGATCAGACAGGTTATTTTACACACCCTTCCCTTTGCATTTCACAGCTTCTTAATTCAAGATTCAAATTCCCCAACTATATTGACATTGGTACCGCAATTCATATACATATAGTTCTGCTTCAGAGCTGAGACTTCTACCACGTGGCAACATAGAGGAGGCATTAGAACACTAAAGTACTTTTAAGGCTGCAGCTGGAGTGTTTTGGTCAAGGTAATTTGCAAACTGGAAGACTTAAGAAGTCCTAGGCTTGCTCTATAAATACAGATACAATCTTTTTCTAGGTAGACAGTTTGATGAAAGAACTTTTACAGGGGTTTTTCTGTAGATCTTTCTTGTGGTCAACAAGAAAACTTGACAAAAATGTCTTCACAGGAAGAAAAAGTTCAAATGGCTGAAATGGTTGAGTAGAAAAGCAGCAAAGGGCATAAGCAGAAAAACTTAGAAGATGTCAGAGACACTTTTGCATCAGTTACTCTATAAGTAAAATATCTATGGTGTTTGAGGAACTCCCTTCCCAGGTGGGTATGATTCAGATTTAAATTAATCACAAGGGAAGAAAAATAATTTAGGTTTCATAAATATGCCTTGAATCTTCAGAATACATTCCTTATATTTATAGTGGCCACGTTGCGAGAATGGTCTTATGCCTTTGCTTTTTATGTGTGCTTGCATCTAATAGGTCAGAACAGTCGTACTGACTCAGGAGAGCAACAGCTTTGACATCAAAGCTTACTTTTGACTGAAATTCCATCCCAATTTCAATATTCTTGACTTTTATAGTTATTATATTTGCTGTTTCAGATTGAGTTGTTTTAATATTTTTGTAAGGAAGAGCCCAAACCCGCAAAACAGTATATGCAGCTCATGGTAACCCTCACAGTGAGCTGACTGAGATATTTTGGGGGTTGTACCCCATTTTTACTCTTGCCTTTCAATTTGCAGACTGCTGCTTCACAGCTTGTTTTACCACTGGAATCAGCCACCAGAGAGCTGGGGTGAGTGTGCCAGATTGCAGGGCTTGTTAGGGAGAGCCTTTACTGCAGATCCCACTCCCACAGAGGTCAGGGGCCACATTCTCCTGGTAGGAGACCTGCCAGGAGAGCTTGCTTTGTGGTCAGCAACAGGTGGAAAAGATTAACCCTTTGAGAGTCATGCCCCTCAGCCCACCAGGGGTCATGACATCGAAGGCACGGCCTGTTGTCATCAGTGAACAGTCAAGCTGCAGTACTGGATTTATTAGGTACATCACAAGGCACTCTGTGAAATAACATTTTCCTCTCTCTGTCTTTGTTTGGCAATTCCCTAGAGCTGATCCAGCCAAATGAATTAGAGAAGTGCAGTTAAACTGATTAGTAACTGAAAGCCCAGTAATTTGTTTATTTACCAGGGCTAAATTTATATGTCTATTTTCTTAAATTGTCTTTGCTCTCCTCATGCTAAATTTTAAAACTCTGGTACTCAAGTGGAATACACTAGCTGAATTGAAACAGCATTATAAATTCATGCATTCATTATATGTGTTATAAATTTATTCAGATATGTGTTTTAAATTTATTCAGATGTTGGTCAGGATCATGATCCTTGAAACACCAGACAAGTTTGCTTCCTTTTTGGTTTTAAAGACAGACAGGGAGCCACAGAGTTTGGTGTCATTTTTGGTGGCTCAGCTTTACAGTGTGACCTTGTTAATTGAGGTCCTTCCCATTGGGAGCTGCAGTACAGCTCATCTGAAACATGGTGCAATTCAGTGCAGGGTTACATTACCATCCTTATGGGAGCTCTTACAAAACCACACTGGAACCTTCCATGCAGACTTAGCTCACTACCCTGCAGTAACCTCCTGTGTGGGGAGAAAATACTTCACGCCTTGCTAAGCAAGCTAATTTCCTCTCCCTCATCAACATTTTATTCCACTTTTTTTTTTCACTGGGAGTAAAAATGGGTGAGTCAAGCTCAGACTCTGTTGAAAACAAGGACAAAATTCTTGATTAAAAGCTGAGTTCAGAAGTGTTAGTACTTCACCTAGGAAGCATAGGGATAAATCTTGTATTGCTCAGACACCTCAATTCATGCTACACTTGAGTATCTCTTATTTGATAAGACTTCTCTGACATGTGAGAACATTGCAGATTTAAAAACACTACAAAGTTAATGTGTCTACAGGCCTTAAGCATTTATCTCTGAAATATCAATTTCAAGACGAGCTTATTTTGAATCTTAAGTCTTCAAAGACCAAGTGGTTTGTCTGTGCTGAGGTTTTCAGCATTATGGGAATGCTTCACTTCCTCTGTAGTCATTTGCAACTAAATGTTTTACAAAAGCATAACTAAACATAGTTTATAAGGTCGCATTTGGAAAAATAATTTCATTAAAACAGAAAAACCCCTAATACATACATTTTAAAACACTGGCTAGAAAGGAGGGCCCCCTGACAATAGCTGCCTGTGCCATATTTCTATGAAGAGCACAAGTGCCATGTTACTAAAAATGAAAAACAAAGCCATGGGAAAGCCTTATTTCAGCTGTCATCACTTTGTTCATATTAGAGTAATACGTACATAGTTACAACTATTGCTTGGTTTCCTTATTGTTTGTTTAGATCTTTTATATAGCAACAATGTAGTGAAAAATACTGTGAAAAATAAGGAAAAGGTTTTTGATACAAACCCAGATACGAAAAACCTTACTTCAGATTATTATTGTATCCATATGATTTCCTTCTTCTAAGCAGAAAAATTCAGGTTCACTAACCATACACTGAAATAATTTAGGCTTTCTTTTAGCACATGCTTGTGGAATGCAGGTATTGCCATAAGGCATCATAATACAATAAGATTTGAAGCCTTGCCTTTTAATTGTTAACTGTAAACATATTTTCTTATTCCATTCTGCTGATATTACAGATAATGAGTGTGGTCATTTTAGTGTAAGTTCAGATGTAAATGGAAAGACTTGTTATGAAGAGAAATTTTAAGTACAGAATTTAGGCATGGCTGTATCTAGAGGGTTTTGAGAACACAAGACCAGGGAGCCAAGAAGATGAGGTTGAAATTTATAGAGTTTATAAATCTATGTCTATGTCATAGTTCCAGAAGGCATGTTGTTGCATCAAATTATTCTTGCCAAAAAACCAACCAAAACCAAACCAAAACCAAAACCAAAACCAAAACCAAAACCAAAACCAAAACCAAAACCAAAACCAAACAACTCAACACAAATTAAACAAAAAAGAAAACAAACAAACAAACAAAACAAACTCAACCCCCAAAAAAAACCAAACAAAAAAGAAAACAAAACACAACCCCCCCAACAAATAAATTCTCTAAGCTTTTCAAGGAGGCTTGAAAATGTGATACAGAATTTCTGGGCTGCCCCGAAAATCCTGGAAATAGGTCCATGCATTTCTGGGATATGTTTACCTATACTACATCCCTACCGATGCTCAGGAGCCTTTTGAGATGTTTCTAATTGACCTGGATAAAAATCATGACTGTTCTATCAATTTACTAGTTTGGATGACTGAATGTTAGTGCATGGGAATGTGACCTACCATTATTTAATTTACTAGCAGAGCACTGGTACCTAAGATATTTGCTGTCCAACACCACTACACAGAAAATTTTCTGTATGGAAATTTTGTAAGTCTATGGCAGATTCAGCACAATGTCCCATTATTGAAAATATTTTTTAGGAAACTGATAGAGAGCACATCTGTGGCCATAGCAGTTTCTGAAAGAAGGAAGGAAGGGGAGCTTTAACTCTGACTGCAAAGTGTGGATCCAGATCACACATCTTTTGAGTGGTGTTCAAACAGCGTTTCCTCTTAAAATATAAAACTCGCAAATTTTTGTAAATTGTTAGAGGATATTCTTTAAGGAATTGATGCACTATTCAGACCAATTGTGCAGGGACATGAATCACAGAACTACAGAATCACTAGGTTGGAAGAGACCCTTAAGATCCTCGAGTCCAACCCATGCCCTAACACCTCAACTAAACCATGGCACCAAGTACCACATCCAATATGTTTTTAAACACATTCAGGGATGGTGACTCCACCACCTCCCCATGCAGACAACTCCAGTACTTTATCACTCTTTCAATAAAAAAAACCTTTCCTAACATCCAACCTATACTTCCCTTGGCACAGTTTAAGACTGCGTCCTCTCGTTCTGTCAGCTGCCAAATAGAAATAGCAGGGCAGTTGTGACTCATGCTACCATCTCAGATAGATCTGTCCTGCCTTGAAGGTATCATCGTCCACCTGAGGTAAACAGTGAGGTTATGACTTTCACTTGGTCATTATTAGGAGTACCATAATAAGCAGATGAGAAAGAACGTATCACAGAGAGAATTTTATGTGATTTTTCAAAATGCTTTCTTTTGCACCAGAAAGAAGACAAAAGCTTGAAAAAAAGAAGGGGTTTTAATTCTTTTTTTCATGAAAATAGAAAATAATGGAGGGGAAGAAGAAATTTGGTGATCTTTATGGGTCTGTTCAACTCAGGATATTCAATGATTCTATCCTATGAACTGCCCAAGAATGGCACAGGATTTGATGCATCTCCTCAAGAGAAGTCTGTGAAATTTGACTTAGAAGAGGGTAAATTCTCTGATGTGAACTAGACAATGGATAAGTCAATTCCTTTACATATTCCTGGAACTTTATTTTGGAAAACTAATTGTTAATACTTAGGAGCTTCTACCAAGACGTGTATGATAGTGAATAGTGTCCTATTTTAAAAATATTTTTTTCATCCAAGTTATTAAGCAAGTTTTATAGGAAAGAGTCTAAATGAGTTTCTGCTTTTACTGTCTGGAGAGCTACTCTGTTCTTTCTTTGATGGACACAGTTGTCTCTCTCATCTATTTATTTAGAAGGTGGTTAGAAAGCCATTTTTCACAGAACATTGCCTGGGCCCTGTCATAGCTCTAGTGACTCTCCCTTTCCTGATGGCTATTTTCTTTTCATTACTATTCTATTTTCCCCTTATCTATCAAACTGTGATTCTTCTGCAGTTCAGACAACGACCTCAAGCACTAGGTGCTAGACTTTCAAACAAGAGCTCTGCAGGCATCATGCACAAAGACAGATATTCCTGTGATGCTGCTCATAGTGGGAGACAGGGGGATGTGACAGCTCCTGTGACACGGACTGCCCCAGACATTTCCAAAGATCTGTTTAAGTGTTAATATTGTTTGGCGAAGTAAATAATTAATTTTGCATTTCTGTGCTTGACTCAGAGCTAGAGGACTCCTCTGGAGAATTTGCTGGTGGCTTCACAACCTGGATCAAATTGTACAGATCCATGAAATGGCACCAATCTACACTGAGTTCAGTGCCACTCCAAAAAGAAAAGAAATTGCTTACATCTGTGATCCTATTACAAGATCTAAGTTCATATTAGAATTAATCACTCAGACTGACACATGAAACATCAGCAAATATTCTGAATGGATCATATTTTTACTTATAGTGTGCAAAACATTTCAGAAAAAATAATTCTGATTGAAATTGATGCTATGATGATAGCAATCACAAATTCATTAGAGGAAGCACACAGGAAGGAAGAAAGAAAGAAATAATGATAAAAAGTAAAAGACAAGTGTTTCAAAAAATCTATCTAAAGATGACAGTATGTCTTCTAAAACTAGTATTTTCTCCTTGTTATTATTTTGCTGTTATTATATTTGATTAATTATTTACACTGCACTATATTTGTGCATACATTTTTCAAAAGTGAGTTATTATTTACCCAGTAAATACTATGTAAATCAAATTGCAAGAACTGTTAAATATTTATAGTCTGTCTGGAAGGTTAGAAGAAGTGCAAGTTGTAGGGATTGCAACTGCATACTGATAACAACAGTAAAACCAAAACCATAAACATTGCAGAGGTCAAAAACATTTACTGTTTTCAAAATTTTTTTCTTGTCCTAAGTCCCAAGATTTGAAAAAATACATTCTTTAAAAATATATCTGTTACATTCCACTGGCCTAGTAAATTGCAGCTTGCTTCTCACAAAGCTTTCATGCCTGAGATTTGGTCTGAATTCTTTAGCACTTCAAAGCATGACTGAAGAAGAGTGTGTCAGTAATTTACTGTCTCTTTGCATCTGTCACCTTGATTTTCTTCACCATAAAACTTTAAATCTTGGACCTGAAAAAGGTGGAAGCAAAATGCTGGTGCAGCTCTCTCTTCGTCCTGCTATCCTTGCAGAAAAGAGAAGAGAATATAAAACTCTGAGCACACAACCTTCCTGAATAAGGACTGGCTTTTGTTTCAACATAACTCTTTCAAGAGTTAGCAGATGTTTCAAATTGGATATTCTAAAAAGCTGATAACTGTGCATCTCTCAGTGTACAATCCTTTCCAGAAGTCACTTTACTTCCGAAATGTTTATAAAAAGACCATATGTTATATTTGTTCTTTGAGTTGGGGGAGGGGGAACACAACAATGCATCAATTTATAGCTGATTTTAATTTGCTTTTATTATTGTTCACTCAGTAATCACTTTCCATGAAAACTGTATCATTTTGCCTTTCTTGACTAAAATTTTGTTCTTGTATTATTATTTTGATAGTTACCTAATCTTTCCATTCATAATCTCAAAAATAATAACAGTAAGGAAACACACATGTAAACGTGTAAGTTACATAAATTTTTTAAGTATTTGTTCTTCACTTCTCTCATTTACAGCTGTTTGCCTTCCTGCTGCTAGATTGTACCCACATTTTATGCTTAAACTGAGAAAGTGAAGAGAAGAATAGGCTGTCACTTCATCAGATTGGAGGCAAACCTTGCTTAATTACTTGAGAGGTGTTGCTGTCTTTCTTCAATCGCCTTTTATGTCAGGAAGCCAAGTAAAATGACACTAAATTAAACTTCCCAAAGGGAGAACTAGGAAGATTCTGCCAAGCCAGGCTTACATCACTCTGTGCATACCAGAACCGCACGCACATGATGGAATCTCCTAATGCAAGCTCTGAGGACAGGGACCTCTGTGTTTGTGGTCAGCTTCACACAAGGAACATCGGCTGAGACCTGGCCAATGTGACACTTTATAATAAACAGGGAGAGGCCAATTAGGCCCATATGCCTGAGATTCCTTTCATCTAACTTCTGTCAGATAAAAGGGCTGCTTTGTCAAGCAAAGCTCCTTTTCTAGTCAGTGGGAAGAGATAAGCATCTCCAAAGGCAAACTGTTCAACATATTTTACACACCTAATGTGGTGATCTGAGATGAGCCATCATCCAGGGTGCTCATATCTCCCTGTTCCCTCAAGAAGGAGCTTTGATGGTTAGATAGGCCACACTCCCAGGTGGCTGAAGGAAAAAAAATTTGATCCCAGACAGTCAGAAATAAGGACAAAATGTAAAGGCAGCAGTGTGGCAGGTATACTGAAGAAATACCTATGGCTTAAATTGTGTATTACATAGCATGCCATGCACTGATGGATGCAGGGTACAGATCAAACCACATGGCCAATATGGATGCTGTTTGTACTGCCAATGTAGCAGCGTCTGCCCGCAATTATTTTGCACATACGTTTTTAAAAATAATACACTAACAGTTGACTCCTTTATCCTGTGTATAAAAAGGCTTTAGGTACCTTTTATGAAAAATCTTTGTAACAGATCTTTCACATATCAGTTATTATAAAATAGTGGTATCATCAGGAAGCTGTGTTTCTTATCTCTCAGTAGGTTTCGTCTTGATATGGTGATATGTTCAGGACACAAATTCAACATGTACATGTTTCTTAGGAAAAAGTTTCTGTTCAGAGTCAAGATGGAATCAAAGTGATATCACACCATATTTCACGTTATCAACTATGAAAGAAAGGATTTAAACACTGGCTGTAAGGCATTCAATTTGAGGAAAAGAATTAGCATTGCAAAGAGAAAAGGGAGAATAGTGACTTTTTTCTTCTGCATTCATTGTCTTGAATCAGCCTATTGTCTGGGGCTGTACGTGTGTGGGAGTGCAATTCACTGGTGGTTGAATTCAACTCTCAGTTCTTTCAGCTGTGTTTTCAGCCTCTGATTTCCTATATTTCCCTCTGTAGTTTTAATAATGAGGGAGATTTCAGGACAATATGTTCTACATATTCTGCATTATTGAGCTTTCTTCATGGCCTCTCCAGAACAACAAAACAAGACAAAAGCTTCAACAATGTGAAACCAACACTAATAGATTATGTGCCAGCACCAAAAAAACCCAAGAGACTCTTGGGAATATACTGTATTCCATACCTATAAAATGAAAAAATGTGATATTAACGTAGTCATACAATTTGCAATCACTGAAGTACTTGTTTTAATGATATCCCCATAATTTTTAGTCCTGGAGGTAATGCTTTGGCCTTTTGTCTCTAACTCTTGGATCTGTTGCCATTGACATAAGGTTGGTCTCTTCCCTTCAGTGGCTCTTTGAATATACATGTGCAGACTTCCTGCACACATGTATGTATTTCTGTGCACAAATTCATGAATATGTGTATAAGCCCACAGTTGGTAGGTCACATCTTGTGGCACACACCTAACAGATTAATTCAAGAGTGACCTGTGTTACGTGACTGAAAGAGAGGGAAATGGCAGCTAAAGGCAGTGGTGACAAGAATTCTGTACAGAACTAGGAAAATCTGATAAAATTTGTCAAGACAAGCAATAAGCCTTTAAACCATGAGAATAATTAATGATTAGGATATTTACTAAGAAATGTGTTAAATTTCTCACTTGACTAAAACACCTTATTAGTAAAGGTTCCAGTGACTGCTGATCTTAAAGGCTATTAATTTAAACAACAGACTTCAAATTAAAGCATTTAGGGAAATAAAGGACATTTTGTTAAAATTAAATGCAAGTGAACAGATGCAGTGGTTGCAGCCTGATAGCTGAGCAATTGTCAGTAAAAATGAACTAGAAAGACAAAGGTAAATACATCAGTATACTGTGGAAAGTAATCTGAGGATTTTCCTCCTTCATTGAAAGCAAAGTTGCTGTTGCTATGTTCGCTCATTTTACATTGTCTTGCATGGATTGTGTAGTACAAAATGAGAATTTCCTGAGGGGAATAACTTAATATAAATGGCAGAAGGTTTGCCTGCAGATGGAAAGAATAAGGACTTTTCCCATAAGCATTTGTAGAAACATGAATTTATAAGGCAAATAGTTCATAAGGGCTAAATTATGATCAAATGCAGGGAAACTAGATGTACTTTGTGCTTCTGATAAGCACTGAAAAGAAAATGAGCCTTGGTTTTTGCATAAAACATATAAAATATATTCTGTTCTCTTTTCCTTGCCCTTGCTTCCAGCCAGATATCTTTAATGTCTTATTAGATGATTCTGAAAAAGGGAAATTATTTAACATGGCATAAAACTCTGGAGAGATGATTTCAAAGGGGTCAGTAATAAATAATGCATAGTATCAATAGCTGTTACTTAGAAAATGATTCACTGATTTTAACTGGAATATGCATCTAAACTAAAGATGTTGTCTAGCCTACTCAGTTCCTGTCTCCATCCCATTCATTGTTTCACATATTCTGGGAACTACAGCATAGCATATTAAGATTATGTAGCTATGTTTATGAAAAACCTTCTAAGTTCTTATAAATAAAGACCCAAATCCCATATGTAGGCCAGAGAACATCTTCTGATGTTCAAGAACTGAAGTGATTTTCTAAATATGTCATAAATTAATTTTTCCCTGCAGTTTGCTGGGAGGTACATCAGTGTGATGTGTGCCTTGAGAAAGGCTGCTCACATGGCTGTAATAATAGATATAATCTTGGTTACCCTGATATGTCCAGAAAGAGGTTTGCCAGGATTGTCCTGCATTAGTGGCACTATAGACATCTCTACATTGTAATAATTCAGTGATCAGTGAAGAGGTAAATTGTGTTGGGAATCCTCAGGCCACAGAGATTTAAACAAACAAAAATGTATGTAAGATGTATGTATGCAAATCACATTACTTCTAAGGAAACAGTGCTTTCAGTATTGACGAGTAACTGATTTGTAAGTTTCTGTAGTGTAAAGATTGTTTAGGAAAAGGGATTATTCCTAGTAACAGTGGCTCAATAATGCCAAACTGAAATCAGGCCTAGTAAGTCTGTTTTCTGTTAGTAAAGCCATTATTAATCTACTGTTGTGTTTTCTGATTTCTTCTCAGACATTCAATCTCCATGTGTACCTTTGTTACAAGTTTATTTTAACTTCATATGGGCTCTCTTCTTTCTGAGGGTCTTGTGGTTTTCAGAAGGCAACATGGTCAATTACCTTATCACCACCAGTTTGTACACAGATTAATATCTCCCAAAAAAAGAAAACCATAAAATGAAGTATCTGTTTCTATAAGAAGACTGATACTGTATGGGCCTCAGATGATGCCTGTGGCCAAGGCTAGACCTTGAACAAAATTACTTTTGGATCATGCAAAAGGCATACATGTGGGATGGACTGTGCAGGTGTGGGAGATGGTCCTGTTGCTGGGAGACCACATTAGTTACCCCACAGCAGGGGAGAGACAGGTGCAATAAATCTGAGATCAGGATGTATCCCAGGTAGACATCATGTAAAACTACACAGTGGAGCTCAGCAGTAATTTTTTGCAAGTCAGTAAAATGCTGAAGAATAAGGAATATGAAGGCTAAGGACTTGAGAGAAGCTTTGGTCTTGTGGCATGAGCAGAGCTGCGGCAAGAGAAATTTATGTTCAGTTCCTGCTCCATTTGTGGGCAGCATTATTTGGCTGAAAGTAAGCTCTTAAACTTACATTATGCAGTGTTCTCCAGCTATCAAATAGAGATGGGACAACTTAACGGTGTGAGATTTTCTAAAAATAAATTTATTACTGAAATGTTCCGTTTTCAGATGTGGCAGCTATAGGATCATGCAATTACCTTTTATTATAGTGGAGAATATATAAGAATAAACTGTAGAACTTATCAGTTTTAGTTCCCTGCTTCTCAAAGCATGAGCGATGAAACTCTCAAATGAACAAATGCCTATGTCATTTGCCTTCTTTTTGAAGTGGAAAATTAAATCTCAGTCACAAAATATTCTGTAAATGGGGTGTTTTTTTTCCTAATTGATTTAAAACACGCTTTCTAAATCTGAAAAGTTGCAAACAACATCCACACTCTGATTTTCTTGAAAGAATTCTGCACCATATGTAAGCTGTTAGGCATCTGTTTTGTCCTTGTGTACATGTCAAATCATACTCCAGTTCAGTCTTGATTGTCCTATTGTGGATCAAAGCCATGCTTTGCAAAAACGCACAGCGCTGAAGCTATGCTCACTTACAGCCTCACTGTTAGTGCCACCAAAATAAATTTTATCAACTTCTCTGCTTCAGCAAACAGCTGACATTTCTTTTGGCAAAATGAACCACAAAACTCCTGATCTGACGTCAATGGGCTGACAAGGGCTTTGTACCAGATGAAGCTGTTGGTGGCTGAAGTGGGTGCTGTGCACCAGACCATATGTACCATGGCCACTCTGAACAGGAATAGAAGCTTTCACAGTGTCAGTAATTTTCTAGGTTTTTTTCTTGTTTGTTTGTTTTATTTTTATTTTTATTATTCACATAAAAATTTGGAGCTGGGCATATCTTTTGATTTTAAAGTAAATGGTGTTTTAAAATATCAGTGTCTAACATGCTGCATATTTGGAGTGCTGGGCCCAGCGGGGCTTTTTCTTGGAAATTAAGACATTCTGAATTAAACCTGATATTACACTTCTCTGATAAATTTAGTTACCGAGAGCTTTCATAGCTTTTTGTAACTGAATAATTAGAAGTGAATTATTCAATTTTCTTTTTCTTTCCTTAATGAAATATCATTTGTGATTTTTGCCTTCTTTGGACTACTTTTCTTCCATGAAAACAGTACAATATTTCTGCTAGATCACCAAGCAAGCTTTCATTTCAGGAAAGGTCATTTTATCATCTCCAGTCCTTCAGGTAACAAAACATTAAAGGGTTTTCTTAGTAATAGAGAGTACATGCTTCTGCCTGAAAACCAAGTTCTAAGACTTTTAAAAAAAATCTTTAAACAAATTTTAAATTTTTATTAATTATTGAATTCTTATACAGGTAAAAGGAATTCTAGAAGAAAAAAAAAAAGAGGGAGATTATTTTAACTGGAAGGTCAATTTCTATGTATGCTTGAAAGAACATTTCAAAGTTATTCAGTTTCCTGTATCTGATTTAAGGTCCAACTTAGCTGTGATTCCATTGGAACTTTTTTTGCACTTCTTGTTGATCACCAAGTCTTGATGTACATGTTTAACTTCAATTTCCTCTGTCAGCATTGCAGTTACACTGCACGATGAGCTCCTCATGAGGTTGCACAACATAATTTCCATATCATGGGACCCAGCACTCTCTAATGTTTTGTTGCTCCTACTGTTTCATCCAATGCAACTAGACAGCATTTTCCACAAAGTTACCCAGACATCATCATAAATTTCTTAGTCATGATTTCTTTCATCTGTATAATGGACCTTGTTCTAGCTCTTTTTTAGCAATATTGAACTATCAGGAATATATATTGCCCACCAGGAATCTACCTACATAATGTAGCAACCAACATCCCAATAGGACATTTGTCTGCTCTCAATAAGAAACAGGAATAATTGCTCCACAATGCAAGTTCTGCAGATTAAATGATATATACATTTGTGTCAAGATCTTCCTCTTTTCTGAAAACTCAGGAAATCTTCAATAGTATTTTTAAATAGTATTAACTGTCATATGCAAGCCTGGCAAAACTCAGATTAGTTTAAGGTGTTTTTTCTGGTCTGGGCATCTATGTCTATAAGAAAGTTTAATCTCTGCATTTGGCCAAAAGTAATCTCCAGCTTAAAAGCATAGAACAATAAAAAAAAAAAAAAAAAAAAAAAAAAAAAAAAAAAAAAAAAAAGAATGTGTGGCCACCACTAGCCTTAGGATGCTGAAAATCTTAAAACTAGACTAAGCCACAAGGTCACTGAGGTATTTCTCTATAAATATTGGCAGTAAGTAGGATCTGTTTTATGGTTTTGTAGCAAGGAATACAGATAAAACACCCAGAAACAGACAGACTTGTTTCAAGAATGATAGTTGTCCACTTTTTAATGATTCATGTAATTTAATTTTACTGCTTTTTAAAATAGTCATTTGCCACTTCTTGCTTGGTAGAAATAGAAAACAGAAAATGCATGTGGCAAACATAAACATTTAACTGCCCTCTAAGCGGCATTGCATGGGACCCTGAATCACATATGATTTCATGTCTCGGCTCATTCTCAATTTGAGAGCTCCTGAGGGGTTAAGGATTGCAGTTCAAAAGGCAGCTGTGGGGCTTTTTACTGAACATTGCTGTCCTGCCTAGATACAGAATGTTTGGTTTAATGATTCTGCCTCCTACTTTTTGTAAAATTCTCATATTAGTTTTTAAGCATTATTTTTGAGAGTATTCAGGCAAAAATTACCTCAGTTTTTCAGAGAACGAAGCAAATACCCAAGCACACCATATGTGTGCTTGGCCACCAATTAATGACATAGTTGTATAATGGCATAGCTGCATAAACAGTGCAGAGGGAGGAGGTCAGTCTGAGAACAAAAAAATTATCTAAAGGCTACGATCTTGTTTATGAACAGATTGATTCATGTAAATTCACTCTAAGTTGAGAATTGTTTAACGATTCTGTTATGCAAACAAATCTGCTATACACATTGTTTGCAAGATATCAGTGTAAGTACTGAATCTTCATCCTACACGCTGGCTACATAAAGCATGTGGAATGGCTTTGATCCTTGGTTAGTAGATTTAGGCTGCAGAAAGTAGTTTTACTTGAATATCAAGAGACTTTTTATGATTTTGCTGCAAAGTAAAGTTTTATATATAAACAGAGCACTGCAACAAGCTCTAAATATTAATTCATATTAATGAACAATACTAATATTAAATGTAGATTTCCTGCTTTAAGATTGCATTTTAAATGTAATTGAAATGAAGTTCTATGGGATACTAACAATGTTTTGTTTTTATTTAATGAGGATTCCATATATTTACCATCAGTGTTGTATTAATCTGCCTCAATGAACAGTTTTTACCTGTTCTCAGAGTTTGCAGTGTAATACACTTCAGGACTGCCTTTGGTCCTTTTGTCATTGTCATCATTTTATATGGTTGCAACAAGTCATGACAAGATTCACACCTACATGAGGAAAATTCCTCAGCTGAAATCTTGACCTGTTGGACAAAGGAAAAATATGCATAAGTTACAATAAGGACAATATTTATAGGTCTAGGACAGCAATTGAATGATACAATTTAAGCCTAAATTGCTCATTCAGGTGAGAAGAAGAAGTGACCACAGATAATTCAAGTATTGTCTAAATCTATATAAAATACTTTTGACACTGCTTGAGTAGCTGTTTAGCATTTGCTGCTGAAATCAAGACCATTTATAGCAGTGTCAAACCAAAGGATTTACTCCATCTGAAGTAGCTGAAGTAGGTGCCCAGAATTCCTTCTATGTACATAGCTATTCCCTGTCCCACTGGCAAAATAACCCGGTTGGTTCATGGAAAATGTCATGCAAGTAGGAGTGTACAAATGCACTGAAAGGTGAAGGGCATCACAGACTAAATTATTATAAACACCTGCTGCTGTGTCTTACAGATAAACTGTGCTCTGCCAGACTGACTGGCAATGCTTTTATTTTGTAGTGGCTGTATTTAATTTTATGTAAGAAAAGACAGCAGCAACAGACATTCACACAGGGAATGACTGGGCAGATAGTGAAGGCTATAGAGCATTAGCAATGCTAAGAAGTCTCAAACAGTCCTTAGAGGAATGAGAGTTTCATAACAGAGTCTGAATGTGTCTCAAATATCACGCTGGTGTTTGTCACCAATGAATTTCCCATGCTGTGGGAGTTTTAAAGAATGACTTATTGGCTTATTGGCCTACTCAACCCATGCATGCAAATCCAAAGAGACAGATTCACTACATTTTTGCATATCCTTAATATTCCAAAGCCTTAGGATTCAAGTATTGCTCACATGTTGGTGAGCATACAAATGCAAGAGTGTGGGGAAGGACTGGGAGCGCAATTAAAACAGAAATTACAAGACAGGTCATTGTAGTCCAGTGTGTTATGAGGCAGCACAGAATAAATAAGTCATTCAGAGCAAAGTATCTCATTCTGGAAATTAAGACATTTTAAAGGCTCAAGTATGATTTTATAGTTCTGAGTTACTTGACTGAGATTTTCATTCTGTAATTTTCAAGCAGAGTCAGAAAGAGCAGCTAAAGCTGCTTGCTTTGCCACATTTAATCTTGAATTGTCAAGTAATTTGAGTGTTGGAAAGTTCTTCAAATATTTCTCTTTCCTTTATGAAAAATACCATTCCCTGTTCATGGCGGATTATCCTGGCCTAGTGACCTATCCTCTGGAATATGATCCCAAGCTGTCTGCGTGGACAGCCTTCAGGTCCCAGCAGCACTGCAGCCACACAGGGCTGCCGCCGAGTTCATGGACTGTCACTTATTGGAGATTATTGATTTCAGGGAAGAGTTCAGAGCTGTCAGTCAGCTGTCACCAGGTTGGTCTCTGTTCAGCCCACTCAGCCTTTCTTCCCTGAAAGCAGTTCTTTGGGCTTCTGGCTAAAAATGCCTACCCATGCGAGATAAGACCCTTGGTCAATAGTGATTATTAAAGCTTTCTCAGGACAACTGAAAGAAGCCTAGGTTTTTTTTTTTTAATCTGGACTGTATTAAATGTTTCTATCAAAATGCACTTTTCATTGAAAACAGCTGACTTTTTTTCTGTGATCTATTTTCTAATAATACATTTAATGTACTTAATGAAAATGTAAACTCACTTCATTATATAGATGAAAATGTAGTAATTTTTCATTGCTTCCCATTTTTTTCCTTTGTCCCATCCTTTCCAAGTTTTTCCAGATTAGACACATAATGAGAAAGGCAAGAGTAAAAACTAAAAATTTAAAGATATGTACTTCTTAGATAAAGAACTTCAAAATTCTTTCAGTGATCTGAATGAAAGGAAAAGAGGCTTTGTATAGCATAATATCTACACTTCCATAGAAATTATTTTACATTTGAAATAATTTTTTCATCTGTTTGGAGAAGCCATGAAACTTTGGAAAAGAACTGTCACAAATACTTGAAAATTACATCCCCGATGAAGTTATTGTCTTCAATGCAGGCAAGAATTTGTTGTCTCTGTGTAGGTCTGTTACACAAAAGTAAGAGTACTCATAGGGGAATTCAGGTGGATTTATTCTTTTTTTTTCAGGCAAGTTTTTGCTGATTAGGTGCTAAGTATTGCTAGGGTTCTGCAAACTTGCACATGAGTTCAGGAGACACACACTGAAGGTCTTCCAGGGCAGAGCGGCAGCATTAGGGAAAGATGAACAGGTCACAAACAGCTTGAAAGATGAAAGAAAGATAGCAACATGTGTATGGGTCTCCTGGATACTTCCAAACAGATAAAGAACAAAGCAAAATATAAATCAATGACAATCGGGAACACAGGTTGCACTGTCTACTCCTAGAACCGGGATTGTCAAGGATGGTCATGTCTCAGTAACTGCTGCCAGCGCACAGAAACACACTGTTGTTTGGTGATGCTGCTTTGCTGCTGATGCCAGCCTCATTTTTCTTCATTTGAGGTACTGGGCGTTAATACTAGGCGAGATTTTTAAACCTATTTAACAATGTGTTGTGAAGTTGATTGACCTTTGACTGCTAAGTGCTGACATGGTCCTGTGAACCCTAGAAATGATAGCAAGATCTACTGGTGAGGTGCAAGCAGATAAAGAACAAAGTAGCACATAAATCAGAAGAAGCCAAATAGGGCACTCCCACTGCAAAAAAATTGCAAGGAGGAGAGGAAAAGACATGAGGTGGTATGATTATTATGCACATTGAAAACTGTCACAGTCATAAATTTGAAATAAATTGCTACAGGAACTGGGCAACTTGTCAGTAAACACTCCAGAATTGAGGACTGGCAAAACTGTACATCAAAGTTAATGTTTTGGAAGGGTAAGTACGTCCAGCAAACACCTGTTCTTGCCACATTTGCATTATATTTTGTATTCCATTTTTAGTGCAATAAAGTTTCTGCTGGCTTTTATTTTGTAAGATATGATACTGGGGAGAATTCAGAATAAATAGCACAGAAAAAATTGGAGAAATCTTGATCTGATTTCTCTCTTTTCCCCTCTGAGCAGGAGTTCTATAGTAGTAATGAGGATTAGGAAATCCTGGGAGACAGCCTTGAGCCTGATAAATGGCTGTGTGCTGCTTGAGCTGCTACAGAAATTTGTATGCAGAATAATGCTTAAGGAAAATCTGCTTCAGTTCAGGCATCTGGGCACCTTGTAGTTTCATTAATTTAAACCAACAGTAATCTGCTACTATTAAATAGCTGTTTCTTGATCCCCCGCACTGGAGATAAAATGATTACATAGAAAAATGTTATTTCTCTCATTTTATAGATGGCAAAACCAAATATGGGAATGCTTTGATGCATTGATAAGAGTCACCAAAAGTATAACCCAAGGGCAGCAATAAAAATACTAACACACTGCTAAAAGTTAATGTAAGCCTGAAAAGTGGGCAAGAAGAAAAGTGCTGAAAACTGGCCTGTTCTTAGTGTAGGGAAGATTTTCATTTCTTGTAAAATTCTGACAGGTTCACAATGACTGGCTCAGGATCTAAAGACAATTTTCAAAGCATCTGAGTGACATCTAGGAGCATATTCCCATCAACACTCAATGAAACACAGTTGTTCTATTACCTTGCTCCTGTTTTCTCTCAAGGCTGTTCTAGCCCTTGGTACATAGCCCTGTCCATATTCTAACTTGTTGGGTCATTCATCTGATTGATGTCCAAGAAAGAAAAATGCAAAAATATTTAGGCAACTCAGGGTCACTGTTTCCAAGGCAAAATGGTTTGTTCTTGCCTGATGCTGGTTTTATTTTTTGTTTTAGATTTTTCCTGAAATAAATAATTAGGACTGGTGAATACAGCTATTTGGTGTATTGGTTCTAAGAACTCCCTATATAAAATATACAATTCTTGTGAACAAAAGGTGAATGTATTTTTCTTGACAAAACAAATTTAAAGGTAATGGGGGCATTTTCTGACTGCAGTCACACAGGTTTTCCACTTCTTTTGGGAAGCTGAATGACATGTGTTTCTTCAGATTTTTTTTCTTAACTTTTCTTCATATATTTTTCAACTGTGCTTTATCTGACATGTCTCCGAAAGGTGTAGTCTCCACATGGATTACTTAATCATTCACCAAATTTTGAAAGTAGCAGTTCTGGCCCCATAACATTAAAAACTGTGTATAATTAATACAAGCTATAATTTTTGTGAATATATTCTGTGCATTTTTGTGATATTTGTATTACTAGTGACCGGGAAAATATATAGGGGATATATATATTTTTCCATACTTGGTTTTGGTATTGGATGTGTTTTTGTTCTACAGACTAAGATGAGAAACCTGAGAGAAGTTGAGTTAGTTCATTGATCAAAATTTTAATTTCTGAGAAGCCCCTGATATCATAAATTTATACGAAGGGGAAGAACAGGTAAAACAGACAATCAGTTTCTGGTGTCTCATTTTGTGTATAACGATTATTATTAACAGAAGAAAAATGGTAAGACATGAAGATACAGAAGTAATACTAAGAATCTGATTATTTTCCTGTTTTCCAGCCTTAGAATTTTTCTGGACCTGTTGAATTATGGTATGTTGTATTTCCCACCAGCTGTCAACAGCTATTGAATTTGCCACCCAAATGTTGATTCATCAATGTTTTCAGTGATACTGCTGCTCTAAGAGATAGAAGGAAGGTTGTTAATGCCCTCGGAAATAAAAACAGACTAGCTGAATTAAACTTTTTTGTTTTAATTATACTCCAAGTCTTCTTTCCCTTCACTGAAAAAATTTAACCTACTTCTGGCTGAAGTTGCAAACACAAGCATGAAATCCAAACTTTTAGTTGAAAATTATCAATGAAACATTATGTAACATAAAGTTTCAACTTTATTGATTAATCCATTTCACATTGATTTCTTTTTAGCAGGGAAATACTATGTGATGGGAAGCTAGTAACACATTTGATGTGTTATTTTCTATTGTAACACTTACTAGGAGCTTCACTGATGGGCTGGAAGGTGCTGGTTACTAGCTCAGTGCTCGACATTGAATATGGCAAGAAACAATTTGTGGTAAAGATGGATGACAGGAGACAGAGTAAGTTCAAAGATTATGGAATGCAGCCAGAGAAGAAATCAGCTGTGCCCTATAAAGTCAGAAAGCTATGTGTGAATGTGAGTATTCCTCTCTGATAGACAGTTTTTTTACGCCTCTCAGGGACCAAACATGTCTCAGTGTTTTCCATGCACTGGTATAGTTTCTCATCTCCCCTTTGTCACGAGCAACAAAAACATGCCTTGTACAGTATCCTAAGGGAGGTTCTGGGACATATAGGTGCTGTCTTATTTGTATACAAACCACAAATATATCATCACTGCACAGGATGGCACCCTTGTTGTTCAAGCTTACTCCTCCATATGAGTAGTGACTTCCCTACAACACTTTGAGCAAGAGCAATAACATCCACCTCTTTCCATTTCCTTGCACTCCCACATCTACTCTTCTTCCTCTGATCATTTTCAGGGTCAATAGAGTGTTTTTTTGCACAGCTCGAAATGTCAGTTTGTCACTGAAACTGCTCCATTGTCTGCGGGGTGTTGCTCAGGCTGTGTCTAAATGCTTTGGATTTGGCATTGAAGGGAGGAATCCTGTCTGGCTCTTTCTGGTCAACAGCAGCACTGCCAGCCAACAGCTGACTCAGTACCTCCACTTCCAGGCTGTGAAGATGAGTCACTTACCCTGATTCCAAAACCACTTTTTAATAGTTTAGGTCCTGAGTACAGATCTTATCAAAACCATGACTCTCCTTGACTTTTCTACTCTTAAAAATACCATTCTTCTCTCAGAAACAAAAATTCAATGGATATTGTTTTAACATTTACCCATAAAATGGCAATTTTTTTTTTTTTCACTAATGGAAACTGATTTCCAGTTTTAGGCTAATATGATTCCCATTGGGTGATCTGACAATATTTACAAAAATCCTTTACTCAAATGTGTTATTGTTTAGAGCTAAGTGAAATAGCTTTAGACAAGGAAAAAAAGGTATGCATGATTATAAAATTCTATTTTTCACATGAACTTGATTCAGGCCACACATATAAATGTTTAATATTTTCATTCCTTACTCATGCAAAGTAAGGCAGATAAAAAAAGTCCTTGGAAATACATGCATTAAAGTTGGAACCTTAGCTACTCTGTGTGTAAGGAAACTAGCTCTCCCCATTCAAAACACACCTCAGTAGAGTCCTTGAGGTCATAGTGGGGTGTCTGGTGTGAGCCCTATGTGTTGGTAGGTAAATGAATGCAGATTTGTTTTCTAAATGTTATTAAAAATTGCTTTGTCTATACCTCATTAAGTTGCCCATATAATATCTCATTAGTGATGTAAACTTCCAATGATCTGTTCTAGCTCACCTCAGTTGTGAAACATTTATTGAAGAATAAACTGGCACATGTCTGGATTAAAAAAAGACACCAAAACTCTAAAGGGATTTTTCTGGTTTATCAAGATACTTTAAATTTCTTGAGAGGTAAGAAGAGATATACAATTCTGTGGCTGAGATGAATGTTATCATGCTTTCATTCCAGTGTAATCAGCTAGATTATTTTATAGTAATATTCTGTTCTTAAAATATATAAATGGAAAAAAAAAGATAATCTGTTTGAATTGGTCTTCAATAATAAAGGAAAACCCAATAAGTTTCAGGTTCAGAGGAGTCTGAAATTTGGCATATTTTCATTGTGATACTCATACATTCTACTATATTAACATTAAGGAACGCTGTTCAAAAATGTATTCCATTACTTTGAGCCAGTGACTGAGTTACTGAGCATTCAGACACAAATACAGGATGTTGGCATGTGTATCTGACACAGAAATGGGAGGGGACAGAACAGACCATTCATAAAATTGTATATACTTATATAGATTTATACAGGGCATTATGATTACTTCCCTTGGCACAGAGATATCACAGTAAATCAAAATACTTGTTTAAAGAATAGCAATGATATGTTTTAATTCCACTTCACTGTGTGAGGCTCTAGGAAGGTGTTAGAGGATGATAAAAAGAATATATCTTCTTTTATTTTCCTAAAATTTATATTAATTCTAACTGTTCCTTTGGATAATCCTTATAATTTATTTGATATAATTTGTACAGCAGCAATCATGTAATAGAATTATAGAATGGTTTTGGTTAGAAGGGAACAAAGATCATTTAGTTCCAACTCTCCCACCACAGACAGGGATGCCACTCAGTTCACCAGGTTGCTCAGGGCCCCATCTAACCATGAATACTTCCAGAGGTGGGGCATCCATAACTTCTCTGGGCAGTCTGTACCAGTGCCTCATCACCCTCTGAGTAAAGAATTTCCTCCTAATATGTCTTTACATTCTCAAGCTTTTCCAGTTCTCCCAAGATATCATCCCTTCCTCCTGTTGTGTCAACTGCACCTCTTAACTTAGTGCAGCTGCAATTACTGCACCCCTCCCTTGAGAGATAAAATAAATGTGAAGAATGTCTGCAGAATTATAAAGATGTTTGAGCTTTAATTTTCCATTAAAAGAAAGTTCATAGTTACCAAATGGAGTTTTATGTCCGGTGCTCCAGACATGCATTACTGGAGCTTTCATTTACCACCAAGGATCAATACCTTAAAAACTTTATGCTTTTCATGGTTTTAGTTTTATATTGTGAAAAACGTGCTGTAGGGTCTAGGACATCTTACACTTAGTTAGTTAAAAACTCTTAGAGTTTTCTTCTTCATAAGGTGGAGAACAAACATGAATACACAGAATTCAAGATGATAAAAATGTTAAAGTAACACAGAAAACTAAAAACAGTAGAAAAATTACAAAACATATTATGTTTTGATAATGAGTTGTGCCAAGCTCCATTTCAGATGGGACTATGTCTATGGCTACGTTAGTCTGAGTTGTATCACAAGAGAGGTATAGGATGAGAAAAGATTCCTGGAAGGGTGGGATACAGCTCTTCCCACAGCTCAGTGCTCACACCCCTGTTGCTCATACTGCCCATGTTTCATGCTCAGAGTACAAAGAGCCTGGGCTCCCATCTGGGCTGTGAAAGCTCTCAGAACTTCCTCCTCCCCCAGTGTTTATTTTCTTCTGTCATGGTATATTCCCTGGTATACAATACCTTGGGCTGACCTGGCAGTGAGAGATGGTGCCTTGCACTGGGCGGGTCAATAAAAACAACTTTGACAAAGGAAGCACAGAGCATTCTCAGTATGGACAAAGCATTGCTGGCAGTTTCAACCATGGTGGTAAAGTCAGCAAAGTGACAGATTTAGACAACAGGGCTAGGCTTTCATCAGTTAACTTTGATCAAGTGTCTAAAGGTCCCAGATAACCTCCTTGACACCTGAGCAACAGAACAATATGTAAATAAAGTTGTCATCATGCAGTGAAATTTGAATAAGCAATAATTATATATTAATCATAAATATATAATAATATTATTTTCTAAATATGGTAGTGAGCACAACCCACCAAAATATTTCCTAAAGTTGCCTTTGGACGTAACCAGAGCCTCTTTCTGTCTGTGTAAAGATGTCCTACATTTGCACCAAGACTTCCTTGTATTGCTTTGTTAGGAAAAATAGCCTGTAGATATAGGAGAGAATAAGTCCTCAAGAAAATGGACATTTGCAGTGCTGGTGCTTGTTTGTAACAAAAGAAAAATATTTTATAGTTTATAGTTAAATATGTTTCTGACACCTCTTCAATGAGCCTAAGCTTCAATGAGCCTAAGCTTCAATGACATCTCAATTTGGACCCATATGCAGTCTTCCCTGTTCCCTGGGTTACTTGCTGCTCTTTGGGAGTATCAACAACTTTTCAGTTTCTCCTGCTGTGGTCTTCCAAACCTGCTAAAAGCTCCCTTAAAAATGGTTTTCAAGAGGGAATAATAAAAAAATATCCTATAAAATCCAAAATCATAGCAACAGCCAAGGAGGGCACAACATCTAATTATTTTTGTTTGCAGCATAGCTGACTCTCAGAGGTTTTCAGTCAAACTAGAAAGTTGAAAACTCAATTCAGACGGGGATGGTAATGGCAAAAGCAAAAGTTTCCTTAAAAGAAAACATACAATCCTCTTCCTTTGCAATGCCTGTACAGAAATCACTTGCGCCAACAACACTGTTCCAAGATCTAAGTTCCTTACATTTATTTAAACTTGAATTGTAGAATTATTTGTATGTTGTAGAATTATTTGTAGCTCTGCAAGGTCATCCACTGATATCTGATGCTTTTCACAACAACCAAACTAGCAGCAATCTTTGGGTGATAGCTGAAACACAGGGAACAATACCATAAAAGTAATATTCTCTTTGGATCCCATTCTCAAATGGTTTGTTGCAAAACCTGAGGTTTGTGTTCTAGGCTTAACTTATTTTATATCACACAGAATAAGTATAGAAGATAGTATCTTCATAAGGAACCTTAGGGTCTAAGCCATTTAGCTAAGATTAAATATGACAAATATAGGAACAGGCATAGGAAATGCAGCTTTCATCAGCTAACACACACAATACCCGTAGTATTACACATGACTGCATACAGAGTCACACAGAGTCACAGAACGGGAATGGCATATGATTGGTATTAATGCCTGTGGCCTGCTAGACAAACTTCTTCTGTTGAGTAATAAAACTCTTTTTCACTGCAGTGAGGAAATAAAATACGCGGCAAATCAGCTGTACCACCATACATAAAGGAAGGTATTGAAAGACTGAAGTTTATTATATGTGGAATGCCTTTGGGACATACAGTTTGTCCCCCTGGTTCATTTTGACAGCATTCTCAGGATAGCATTCCAGAGTTTATTTTATATGCTATACATCTTTACTCCTCTCAGATCACACACTCTGAAAGTTCTCCCTCTTCTCTTATCAGGTAGTGGATATTTGTCTTACCCCAGCCCTTTGGCCTAATGAAGACCCTTTTCTTTCCAGCAGGAAGTTTAAGAAAAGAATTCATATGAGGAATTTCAAGAACATCTCTCAAGAAGATGAAACCCACTCAGGACGCATTATAGGAAATAATTTATCATTCTGCCTCTTGTATATAATCAATAACACTAAAAGACTGTCTTGTCATCTTATCAGGCTACATAGGTTTTAGCAGTTCCTTTATTAAGCCTGGAAAAGAAAGCAAGGAGAGAGGGATTCTTTGAACATCCAAACACAGTGTCACACTGAGTGTGATCCTGACACTGCCCAGGGAACCTGCTATCCTTTGTTTACAGATGGATCTGTGATAACCCGACAGCTCAGATGGAAGGTCACTCCACAGGACAAGCAGGGAGTTCTTCTCCATCATCCCTGAATCCTGGAAATGGTGGGGTTGACCACCCTGGGTATCCAGGCTCTCTGTTAAATTCCACTTTTCCTGCTGACAGAAGTATGTGGAATGTGATCAGGAGATATTTAGGCAATTTGTCTTCTCTCACAAGTAGGAGGGAAGAGGAAAGGGTGGACAAACCCCTGTGAGCTATCTAGAGGGAATTTTATTTCAATACATAGAATAACACAGCCATGAAATTTTACAGCTTTTTGACTGTTAAGATAGCAATTGTGCAAGGCTGCTTTGGATATCCATGTGCATCCATGCTAGCAGGTGTGCACAATCATTAACACCATATGTGATATCAGAACCGCACTACAGGCAGTAAATGTTATCCCACAGACTGACCTGAGCATGTCCAGGCCAACATTTCACCCTCAGTTACTTGGTCCATGGGTGTCATCACAAACCACAAAGCATTTGCTTTCCTATTCACAAAAGCACAGCTTGAGCAACAGGCTAGAAATGCACTGCAGCTTCTCCAGCTGTGGTAAACCCTTACAGTCCTCCTCAGAATGGTCGTCAGAGAAGCATTCACTTCTGGTAGACCAAGAGTTTGTCTTTGTTATCCTGATTCTTTCTTCAGATGACAGTGATAAAAACTGTTGCCTCAGAGGAAGGTATAAAAACTTCTTCAACAGCAGTCATTGAAAAAAGGTGCCTACAAACTTTCCTCTTTTTTTTTTTTTTCCCAATACTTAAAATATGGATTTTAGTTTCTTGTATAATCTTGAGAGTTTTCAGCCTTGCCAGAATCCTAATAATTCTTAGCTATTATTGAATTTCCTGAATAATTTAACCCTTCCTTCAGCCTGAATTTCAAATATATTTTAGCTCTATAAGCTGACCAGACTTTTGACATGTCACATAAATGAATGATTGCCTTTCATTATTTCTAAATTGTTGTCTAACCAAAGTTTAAAATAAAATGTAGTCAATTTGTTTCAAGTCTTCTACTAATTAACTTTAGATTCATTTACTCTTTGACATTTATCTGCAAATGGTTTTTATGAATGTTTTTGGCACACATCTAAAGCATATTGTCTGTGATTACATTGCCTAGTTCAACTACCAACAAACTGACACTTGACATAATTTTGTCAAGTCACCAATAGTTTAAGGTTGATTTTTTTTTTTTAAATCACATTTAATCTGTCCTTGGGGTAATTTTCCCCTCAAGGTGATTCTTTCTTTCTTTCTGCAGGCAGAGAAGTAACTGCTAAAATAATTCATTTAGCAAGGAAAAGAATTATACTTTGAAAATTAATGTGGATAATAAAAGCCACATTTTAATGCATAAGGACAGGTTTGTTAAGGCAGCACATAGGTTTCATTACTGACATGTGACCATCAATGTTTCTGTGCATGTCTTAGTTCACAGAGAAATGTTGATGAAGAGCAAGTGTCTTAGTCAAGTTGTAGATAAACCCTAGATTGGGATACTACAACAACTTTCTGAGAAGGAGAGAATTCAGCTAAGTGCCGTGGTGGTTTTTTTGTTACAGTGATATAGTTAATTTTGTGTTTAACATAAGGAAATGGCAACAGATTTATTAATTATTCATATTGAGGTGATTTTAAATTAAAGAAACAACAATATATCTCAAATTTTTCAAGCAAATTAGAAACAAAAAATCAAGAAATAAGATTTACTATATTACATTTAGTGCTAAGGGATTTATTTTTATAGAAAAGTTTCAAGTTTATTTTTAGAAAGTATACAAGTTTAGAGATTATATTAATACCTTTTATTTAAAAAAGGAAAATCTGAGTTGCAGGTGGGGAACTGGGCGTTTCACCTCTGCGGTGGCCTTTTTGGCCTTTTTTTGTGTCACTTTTATTTTCAGACAATTTTTCCTGTGCTCCTATATAGTCACATCCAATGGCAGATCCAGTGTGAATAACCAAACACATATAATGAGGATAAAATCACATGAAAGCAATACACCTCAATATCCATGTCCTGGGCAAACACTCTACTTGGATTTTGCAGGAGTCTGTGCTTATTTCATTGTTACATAAGTGATTTACTTGCCATGCTTTTCATTTTAGGCAACTTGCTGTAGTTATGCAAAAAATATTTATCATTACAGGATAATTTAAGAGAAAAAAATTGCAAAAGCTACATTACTGTGTATAAATGATACATGACATGAAACAGTAAAAAGTTAAATGTGCTTATTCTAATTTAAAACTTCAGAAATATTATTTGAAACACTAAAAATAAAGAAAAAATTGTCAGCAAGGGTGAGATCAATCTTCCTTAATTTTTGGCATGTGAAGCAAAATACAGATTATTGAAATGTATTCTGTGTATGGATTAGAGAGAAATTGACGTGTAAAGGACAATCTAGGCCTTAACTGTCTTTTAGATGGCTCTCTTGGAATAGGGTGAAACTTCCACAGGAGGCATTTGTCTTTCTCCACTGAAAACTTCTAAATGACATCTTAAACCCAATGTCTACCTGTTAAATGGCAAAGATAAATGAGATGAACATTACTGCCAGTCTCTAAACCAGAGCATGGTGGTCTCCAGCAAGATCAAGGACAGCACAGCTGTGCACCTTTCCCCAGTTTCCAACTCAGACAGATGATACTCAGCTACACATCCCACTGAGAGACACCTAAGAGGCTACTGTGAACAGGTCTTGGAAGCTCACATCTTTATTTCAAGATATTCACTTTAAAGGTGATGAAGGGGGGGATAGGGCAGGAAATAATGTTTTGTATGTCAGATGCTTGTTTATCTAGTTCACTTACTATCTATATTTCTCACTCTTTCATCATCTCTGTGTGTTAGGGCATATTAGGTTTTACTATAAACTTCAAAATGAACAAAAATCACTCAATGGGCATAACTCTAGGACAGAAATGTAAATTGAAAATACCCAGGGATTAGACAGTGGTTAAGAGGATGGCTTGTTGTCCTGGTCAATGCCACTGCAGTGACCTTCACTTCTGCAGCCTCTCTGGAGCTCTTCCATTGAGCCACCCTCTGACAGAGCCATGTGAAGTGCCTCTGCTAATGATCAAGGTCTCTGTACAAAACAGTGGTAAATGCACATTATCCATCATTTTAGTAATTTCCCATTCAACCCCAGTAACCACCGTTTACCTACCAAGATGTATGTGGCACAGAGAGCACACTGAGAAATTATTTCCTTGGACTCTTGCTGTTCACCCATCATTATCTCTACCTATCCATAACATGCGAATTGATTGTGAAATAAATTTAATCTCTGGACCTAATCCTCAACCTAATGCTAAAGTATCCTGGCTAAGTGTAATCCATTTCTCTCCAAATGTTCTTCAAACCTATAGCTTGAGAGTTTAATTTAAGTAGCATTTCCCCATGCATGAAAAAGGTTCATTAAATTCAGCATAAAAAAAGAGCAGGCAGCTAGAATGGAGTGCCAGATGTAAAAAAGATAACTGAGTATAACACATACAGACATTTTTTCTGCTTATTGCTTGCATTTTGTCTGACAAACATTTAATGCCTTAAGTTTCTAATTACTGCTCCAGTCATAAGAAAGTATTTATTGCAAGAAATCTTGGGAAACTACAGAAAGCTTTTCATGCGCTAGATTTGATAGTGTTTCCTCTGATAAAATGTCATTGGTTTAACCCGTCTTTCTTCTATTTAATCACTCTCAGAGGCTCATTAGACCAAAAGGAAATAAGCTTTAAAACTCAAACCATATGCCACATATAAAGAGCAAAACAACAAGAAGAAAAATTACAGACTGTGTCATTATTTTCAACATTGTATGCTATCTCAGTAATAAAAGAGTTAAAAAGGTGTTAGAAATACCCTTTTCAAATGGGAAAATGCATATGATTTCAAGGTTATGGTTCCTATTAACCTAATGGGAGTTTTCAAGGACACTGCACAAGTGAATTCTTGCCTTACAAGGACTTCCACTTCACTAATAATGAGTTTCTGCTACTTGTAATCTTTTGAAATTAATATAAATCCTACAGTGACTTTCCACAATAAACAAAATATATATCATTCATTCTACATAGGTAAATAGGTGGGTAGACTGGCATAAAATTAATTTTAAAAGTTTAGAGAGCTGAGTAAATCTTAGATTATGGGGACATGGAAGACCCACCAGTATGATGCATGAATAAACTTTCCTCTTATAGGAAAATACAGGCAACTCATAGAATACTGCATCTTAAACCCAGGCAAAAATGTACAAAATTCAGAGGAACATTTAAATGAGTGCCCAGATTTGAGGCATGCCTAAGACATGCAATTTTACAGAGGTCTCCTCTGGCTTGCAGTTCCTTTAATGCATTTCCCCTTGGTTCTCTTTTATTTTCATCTCTTTTTTTATGGAACTGCAATGAACAACCATAAGGCATCTTGAGGCTACTCAATTACTAGAAAAAAAATCCTGAATGCTTACCTGACTGCCAGAGAGTTGATATCAGAGATGGTGTATTCAGGCACCACCAGATATAGATCCATATTCTATCTGCTCACATACTGAGAGGAAAACACAACAGCAGAAGACACTGGATTTGTCCCATTTCCAAGTATTTTCCTGATCTTCAGTATTCTGCTCTCCTTACTCCTCTTTTTCCACTCTTACATTGAGATCAGCCATCCTCTCAAATTTTATATTCCAGCTTAATTTCTGGGGAAGTGAAATTTTCTTTTATATCTCCATTAACAATTAGGCAAGGTCCCTTTGAATGTGCCTAATTTGTAAAGTTATTTCTCATTCATAAAGAGATCTAGCAAATCAGAGCTCAAGTGATATCAAATATCAATGACATATTAATCCTTCTAATTTCTATTTTTTTTTTAATTTAGACACTATGAGGTGTTAGTATTTTAATATCACTTACTAAAATAAATGACTAGGTCTAGATGAGTTCATGCTTTGGTTGGGGGTGAAAGAGGAACACATTGATTTTCGGTATATTGATTTTTACTATCAAGACCTAGATTATTGCACTTCCTAAATAATTTTAAGTGTAAAATAATAAAATTGTTAATTTATTTGTTCTGGGCAGTTCGGGAAAAAAATCAGATGTCTGATAGTTGTTGTCATTACAAAAAGAAGTTAAAGCTATATGTCAAACAATTATTTTATTTTAAGGTGTAAAAAGTAAAATAGTGCCCAGCAGATCATATCCTCAGCCACTACTCCCCATCCCTTGGAAAGAGTTAATATTTTTCCAAGTGTCTCAGCCAGCTTTCCTATCACCTACTCACACACTTTGACTTTGCAAATTTTTCTGTATTGACTTCTTTTGCTTTTGTCTGTCAGACTCTTAACTCTATTCTAAACATTTTCTTCTTGCAGAGCTTGTTCATCCAATGTGTGTTCACTGGATTGTGACTTGTGTCTGCATTTTAGAGTTGAGTTGTTTAACGAGACATCTTCTGCAGGAGCCTTCAACTGATTTAAGAAGAATAAACTGATCAGGTTTTCTAACACTTTCCTTGTTGGGCAACCTTCTAAACCCTGAAGATTTGACAGTTAAAGGAACAGAAAAAAGGCTTTATGTTTTTTTGTTTGGTTGGTTGTTTTTTTTTTTTAATAAATGTTACATATGGGCAGATAGAACAATGTCAGTCACAGATTCATTATGTGTTTGGGGTTTGTTAACTAGAAAAAATTACAACCTCTACACCCTTGTGTGTTGGTGTATGTGACTACATGAGCAAAGTAGACAAGTATTAAATTTTTTTCCAACAGGTGCTCATATGGCCACTTTCAGTTGGCAATTTCAACACTATGGCATTTAGCAGCATAATTTGACCCATGAGAAGAATACTCAGAGTGTTTCTCAACAATGGCTTTGCTCTAAAAGAACATTAGCCGAAAAAAAAATATGCACTCAGCTACTGTTCTACTGTGCTCTACTGAAAATATTGCTTCTTTGGTAAAGCTTCAACACAGGATTTAACAAGGTGAGAGAGGAGGCAGGATACACCACTGCTTGTTCTCTAGGGTAGGCATCATTTCATGTAAAACGCAAAATGTCAATAGAAACATGTTACTACGCCACATTGCAGAGGAGATCTAAGAGGTTTAGTGCCCCAGAATGTTTGGTATTCCTTTTAAGCCTGCAACTAAAAAAATAAAAAAGTTCTAAACCCCTCATGTTTATTTGAATAGATGTTGGCAGGGTAATTAAATGCTCCCTTCAAACATCCTGGTGGAAATATTAAACAGTAATTACCTTACTCAAGTCGTTCCTTTTGTGAGAAGGGGAACCACCTGACTGTCAGCTTTCGTTTGCCCTGACACAGATGCAAAGGCTCTGCTGCCTTTCTGAGCTGTTCACACACTTCTTCCCATGAGAAAGTAAGCATTGATTGAAACGCGGCATTTTCTCCCAACTTGCACACACAACCGCTGCTTGTTTCAGAAAGATGTCAACTAATTTGAGCAACCTCTCCAAAGGACTCTCCAAACAGAAATGTCTTTCATGAATTTCCGGGTCAGCAGCCCTTGGTAACCCAGGATGACTATTCCAGTCCTGAAGGCACTGAAATAGTTCCATATAAATAGAAACAGCTTCTGTATCACATTGTTGCCTGAAGCACAGCATTCAACACCTCCTTGCACATTAAAATATCTCTCCATGACACAACTTTACACAAAAGAGTGTCTTTGACCATATGGTCTCTCTTTGATCTGTTGATTTTCTTTACTCTGATCCTGTCATTTACTGAAATATTTATGCCTTCTGGTCTGAAGCTTTAAATGGTCAGCACGAATAATGCATGCAGGAACCTTCTCCTCTTCTGCTCTATTTGAATGTCAGCAGATGTTGAAGTACCCTAGTGCTTCATGAAGTATTTCTATTGTGTGGGACTATTTGTAAAAGAAAACCAGCATCAAGCTCTGTACAACCACCTTTTTTCTTTTCCTTTCCTCTTTCACCATGTTAACAAATATTTACGGAATCTCCTTATTTAATAATATTTTTCTTAAGTATTCTGGGTTTATTCCAATGTTTTTGGAGGTCAGCATAATTGCTTTCAGTGACTTCTACGGATATCTGATACACTGCATGTGTTTTTTGCTGATCCTTAAGTGTTTAATAACTATACATGGCTGCAGTAGTTAAAAAGGAAAGGCAGACAAGATGGATGGGAAAGAGGTTTTGTATTTTCAGATTAAGATAATTGTATTTAATCAGCCCAACATTTCTGTGTCTCCTAGTCTCCTCTCCTTTTGCTTTACATCTAATGGACTAGACAGAGGACGGATGACCCAATTTAAATTGAAGGCTGTTTTGCCATTATCTACATTACTAAATCTGATGTTCATTCGTCATCTAATGTAAGGATTGTAAACAGTTTATAAAGCAATATGCAAATTGCTCTTGCAGAATGTTACTAATATGCTTTTGTTTCCTGGATATATTTGGGTTTGAGAGCTCCTATCCAACTCCTGCATTTATTAATTATAATGCAAGTCAGGTAGGCTGCTCAAACCAGATTGTGTGAATGCAATCTGGAGTAGAACTTTCAGACTGAAACTGTCTTTTTGTAACATATTTCCAGCATAATTTTTAAAAAATAGATTTTCTAAAGCACCTAAGGAAAATAAGTGGATTATTTGATAATTTCTTTAATGGGCATTTGGAAAATTGTTTTCTTTTAGAGGACAGTAGTGATAATTATTTCCCTTTTGTGTATAAACAAACAGAATCCCTGTTCTAAACATTCATAACAAAGGACAACAGAGCCAAAATTACTCAAATCGTGCCTTACTCAAGTAGGTAAAGGGTATTTCTCAGTTTTCTGGAGCAACAAAATTCCTGTGGCCAAATACAGAGCACTGTTGCTGGTTTCATATCATGATCACACTGACATACAAACTTACACTGCTAAACTTGTGGACAGACTCTTTGGAGATTTAAAAACCAATAATTTTCTCCTTGATCACACTGAATACTCAGGAAATTTAGTAAGAAGAGTTTAGGTTGAAGTTGTAGGTCTTTTTGTTGTGCCCAGTTGTTTGGATCCTGACCATATTTTGGTTTTATAATCTTGATCTGGAATGCTGTGAACTGAATGATCTTTATCATATGAAATCCACCACTTTGCTGAAGGGGTCAAATCAAAGAGATATTCCCCTTGCTTATGTCAGGACATCTTCTTGCCACCCTGAAAATATTCTCCAAGAGACTGTGCACATGTGAATCATTCCAAAGTAGATAATTTCCCATAGACAACTTGCACTGAAATTGTGCCTGAAGAAACCAAAGAGTGGTTGTTTTCAGAAGTAAAGAAAAAAACTCAAGTCTTTGACATTTCAGAGATTAAGTTTCTTGTTTAATTTCTATGTCAGACCTATGAAAGAGAAATTGGGAGGATAAGTAGTCAAGTCTCCAAGCAGTATATATTAAGATGAAGCCATCTATTAAAAAAACACCTCAAGTTTTGTGTTTTTAATTATACTGAAAAAAACAAAACAATTCAGATTTAACCAATGAGATTTTAAAATTTCTTTTTACAAAAAGGAAACACTAAACACACATGTTTTCATGTCATGTAGAATGCTTCATTCATTCCAGTGAAATATTTGTGGGAAAAAAAATTAAGAAAAGGGGATGGATTTCTGAGAGAGCCTCCTTATCCCTCTTATCTCATGGATGAGCAGTTGGAGCATTTGCTGAGGTGTCTGACATCCTTCCATCATGCAAACTACAAGCCTTACAGCTGCAATCTCTTTTGTTGGACATGCTACTTTTTGCATGGAACAGCAAAACATTATTATGCCAGGCATCAAAGAGATAATAATGACTCCATAGCCTGGCTGGCTTCCCACAAAACAGGTTGGTGCTTGTTCAAATTCCTGTAAAGGATGAAAGCTGGTCTTGTCCAAAAAAATCTTCAGCTATATGAACAAGGATTCTAACCAAGAAGGAATGAGAGTTCACCTGAGAAACTCCCAGCCTATGTGGTTAAATCTTCAGAAAAAAGACACAGCTGAACATGCTTCTCCTGTTTTTTAGGAAAATGCTCTTTCTCCAGCTGTTTACCCACAGGAGAATTAACAACAACAACAACAACAAAAAGGTTTAATTTAGACAAATTTTTGGAAGTAGTTCCAGTTTTTCAGGTTAATTTAAAGTTGGCAAAAACTAGCTTTTCCAACATGAGATATTTCTGTTGTTCAAGAAAGTTAGATTTAGTAATCTATCAATATATATTTCAACAAATACACTACCTTGGAACAGAACTTACAGAAAAATCTAACTCATGTAACAACCAAGAAATAATTTGCAAGCTGTTGCTCATGATTTATCTGTTGCAGTTGCCATTGTTGAAGTAGCTATTACAATTAAAACAACATAATTTTCTCTGTTCTGGCAAGTATTTAAAAGCCTTGTGGCTTTTGAGATAGAATGCAGGTTCAGAAGTATGTGGCTAACATAATAAAATTGTCTGTTTTAAAATTTAGAAATACACAAGAAAGCATTAGTATGACTTTTGAAATAGCTTCACACACTTTTGCAAACTCAAATTACATTTTGTTAGAAAACAATCATGCACTTTCCAAAGTAATAGAAGAACAAGAAGGAAATGGAAATGTGATGGTATTCAATAAAGAGATGACAATGACTGCGATTATATTACTAGGACTATGTAAAAGGGTTTTATTTTATGTCAAAAACTCTCATAGCCGATGGATTTTCTAATGTGTAAAACTTGAAAACATAACCTGAGCAATGCAATTTGAAAAAAATGCAAACAACATCAAAATTAATTTCAAATGTTTACTTTTTTAAATGAAACACTTAGGCAAGTAGTTTATTGTTTGCCCTAGGGAAACAAATACAACTGCTGAAATATCTATATTTTTTAGAAATATGTCCAGAATCTAATTATCCATAGTATTATTTGTATTTTCATACACACTACAAGATAATGAAGATAAAGCTATATTGTTCTTGAGGCTTAAAATGATTGTTAATGGACTCAAGAAGGAATATATTGCTTGTGGTAGTATATCACATAATTCTATTTCTTTTATTCTTCTGAGACACTTGGGGTGGGATACTACTAATTCAAGGCAAAAAGCGTGGCTTCCTTCCTCACACATATAGTTATCTTTACTTCAGTGAGAGTATTTATATTATTTGTTTAAATACAGGCTAAGATCCCAAACTATTTCCTAGGCATTTCCTTTGCTCTTACCGTGACTTTAGAGGCACGGCCAGCATTTGGCAGAATCAGCTGTGTGCACCTAAAAGAAATCATTCCCACAGCAAGATATATGACATTAGAAATTTAAAATTTGAAACGTAGGCAGCTTTTCATGGATTGTTTAAGCTTCTCCTATAATCAGTGGTGAAGAGCAGCCACGTTGCGAGACTGATGCTGCCCATCTGAGATCGGTATGTAAGATGTGTGGGCTACGGAGCCCTCGAGGCAAGGCTCCGTGCTCACCAGATGCCCCACTTGCCAGCACATGGAAACTCCCTAATGGCTCAACATCAGCAAATCTCCTTGACTGCCAGCTGTGCTTGCAGCTGGGGCCAGCAGAGACAATGCCTACCCTGCACTCAGGGGTGTGACACACATATTAACACCTGGTATATGGTTAAAAGAGCCTTATTCAAGTGTTACTGTAGTAATTAGTACAGATGGTCCTTATCTCCACTTAGCTGAATCGCAGGCATGAATTTCAAAAGGAACATTTATCTCCCCTGGTTTTATCTCCCGCATAAACAGAGACTAGAACTGAGGAGCAGAAGGCAGGAATGAACTCTTTCCTTCTTCCCACAGACAGGAACAACTTATCTGAACCAGAGGAGTCCACATACCTTCTGTTTGATCTTCCTTCTAAACCACAAAATACCTCAGCATCATGTACTGAGTTTAAGACCACTCAAACCAAAAATTTGGTCACAAGATAGCTGTCCTGGCTAAATTGCAGCATTGAGAAGACTATCCAAGTTCAGGCTAGAAACTTCAAAAGTTCCAGAATGTAATTCTTCCCCTGGAAATCTGTCCTGGCTTCTAACTGTTCCCATAGCTAGGAAAATGGTCTTCATTTGAATTTAACAACATTCAACTTCCAGCTGTTAACTTCCAGAAAGGCCATTGTGGTTTCTCCCCTAGGGACAAACAGGCCTTTCAAGCTTAGTTTTTTTGGCTTTCCATTGTGATCAAACCACAACTTAGTCTTCTTTTTAATAATGGGTGTGTCAATACTGACTTTAATGGAAACAGGATTGACTTCATAATTTCAAACTAGAGACTGAAAATATTTTTCTTATCAGCAGTTTTGCTCCATCACATGCACATTTTATCTTATTATTGTTGGGTTGCTCACATGCTGGGCTGTGGGTTGACACTGTCTGTTTTTGTTTTGTAGAAGAAGGAAGCTCTGAATAATTTCTTTTTTGGAAAAACATGCAAAGAATAACACAAATTTCTTAAGCAGAAAGGAAGAAAAAGTTAACAGAAATTAAATCTTGGTACTGTGTACAGCACAAGCTTCTTTTTAATGTCTACATCTGCCTTGATGTGAGCCAAATCTTTTAGAATGGTGGAGCAGTATTTATCTATGGGAATCACTAATGAAGTAATGTATTTAAAAATATGCCTGTTTTGCTATTTCTAGCTTGTAACACTGACTCAGATAGGATTGTGTCTATGTTGCACATTAGGGATAACTGGAATGAAAGCTTCTCATATACCAAAAATAACTGAGACCCAAAAAAGTATTTTTTAGTACTTTTTGCTGCAATAGTGATGGATTCCTCTTAGGAGAAAGGAGACTGCAGTGACCCAAGGAGATAGATGCTGGCACATATTTATGGTAGAAATACAAGTCACAAAAGCAGGGGAAAAGCTGAGTTATTCTATCTTTTAAAACAGAACAAGAGAGCTGAGGATAAGAGAATATTATTCCAGGAGCAAGCTCTGCCGACCTCACCATAGAAAAAGATGCTGGAAGACAATTTTTGTCTTGACACTTCACTTTCTTCCTGAAGGATGAAAGATCTATGTAGCAAGAAAGGAGTTCCCAAAACATCGCTGAGTCTTTAGACAGTCAAGAGGAAGACCTGTGCATAACTACCACTACCTCTGACTCCAGTTACCAGATAAATGGCAAAATTTAACATAAGTTCATCCTAAAAAGGAGTTAATGCCCCCCAGGAAAGGAACTAGACACTCACTTAGAGCTCAGGAGTTCCATTATTTTATGCCTGCCACTGAGTTGCCAATTAATAAAATGTTCTTTGCACACATTATAACAAATCACTTTCTTCCAAGCTAAATTAAAGGTAATACTTCTGCTAATGAAACTTTACAGGTGCCTAATTTAACCAGAGTGAGAATAATGACGTTAAAGCACTTGTGCAGAGATTTAAACAGTAGAAAATGAGACTGCTGTAATACTTAATTTCATTCCAGTCTCTTCTGCTGCTAAACATGGCCCAAATACACTCAAATACTTGCTAACCGGTATGACCGCTACAGTTTTGGGTTAGGTTTTCGCTTTTGTTGTTTTGGCTTGTTTGGTTTGGTATTTTTTCAGGGAGAGGAAATATCTCTTTTCTTTCCTTTATCTGCTTTTCCTATAGAACTTAGTCCATGCTTATTTCCTCAGGGTAGGATGAGCACCTATTCCTACAGAACAAGAGGAGAAGGTGAGGGAGCTGGACATCCTGTTGATTCAGCAGTAAGCTCACAAACTGCAATCTACGGAGACCATCTGGGTAAGTTTGCAAAACAAAGTGTTGCCTTACAAAACATACATTCCCCATTCCAGGCAATTCTACTATCTGACTCCTTTCAGATGGATCACACTGAGGAGGCTCACCAGTAGTACTAGAGGTAGCTGTGCTGACAGCGCTGTGTGAGACAGCCGTCCATCGGAGTTTAGAGAGAAGGCGCTCAGGGGAACAAAAACAAATTTTGGCAACTCCATGACACATGGAATATCACGGCATTGTGCTCAAGAGCATGCATAGAAGTGCAGCATGATCTCAGTGCATTCATCGATGTGATTAGAGAGTTACCTTCCAAAATAGTTCAATGACAATTAATTTGATGAGATAAAGCACCAGATTTGATTTGATTTTTCTGTTTTATATTTTAAATTACTATCTCATTGCAAATTACTTTTATTTACTTACAATACCATTGTAATAAATCCAGGCAGGACTGCAAATTCTAAAGAAGCACAAACATTTCCCTTCATTTAACTTAACTGGGACATGATCAGGTGAGAAAAGATAAACAAAGGGAATATGGGTCCACATAGGAGAAACGACCATTTGCAGAAAAGATTCTCTTGGCCAGCTGAAAGGAAAGGGAAGTAGTTTATTCTGTTCCTTTTATATCCTCAGTGGACATAAACTTTTATCCAAATATTTGTTATGCTTTTTCCTCTCCAAGAATACTTGTTCAGTGTTCCATTCCTATGTTTGCACTATAGTAACTGGGGTTTCAGGATCCTATGGCTCTAATTGATGTTAACATTTGCATGTCCGTAAGTAAATGTGGGCAAAAAAAATGCTGGGCTCTAACTGCAAAATAATATTTAGTGAATAGGTATATGTTGAACCTATGATAAGGGCTACAGCCTAGCAAATTGGTGCAGGATTCTGGATTGTGATATAAAGGAAGATTAAAGGGAAACTCCTTGATTTAATCAAGGATTTTTAATTTCACTGAGCCCTTGTTTCTATAGGAAATCAATATTCATCAGAGTTTTGATATTTTGCTTGACTTCCCTTCCATATTTTTTGTTGAGGGAATTAGGAAGTCAGAAAAAGAAGGGAAAAGGGAGAATATCCCCTCTCTGTTCTAGAGCAGACTGCAGTGCCACAGGCTTGTTCTGTCCCTGAACAGCAAAGGCCTTCTGTGCTATGGACCCCACACATGGGACCAAGTGAGCAGTCTGTTTTTAATGTAATTTTAAAAGATGTCCTGTAGCTGTAAATTATTGATAGGAGAATAGCAGCTGACAGAAACTTTTCTTAAGATCTTGAATATTTGAATCCTGGATTTTGGCTTGATCTATCCCATTGGGAATTAATGGCAAAGTACAGAGCATGGAGATGCTCTTATAGAAAAGCTATGGATTTATGTAGCATTTAATCTACAGTGTTAAAAACACAGCCCTGCATAGACTCCATTTAGCTTTGGATTTCTGAGACATATAAAGTAGATATTTTTCTTACATTTCTTAGACATTATTCAATCCTACATATTTTACCCCTTTTTCTTTAGGAATTTGAAACTTGTGTACCTGTGGAACAAGCTTTAGATAGTGCCAAGGGCTACGTTTTTGCCTGCTTGTCTATTGTTTCCTTTATCTCCCATTATTCCTCTAAGAATTTAAACTTGGAGGTGATTTTGAAGAAAACCTATCAACTAAGAAAAAATGTAAAAATTCTAAAATTCCCATAAAATTAATGAAAATGTGTACCTGGATAAATATGTAACTAATTCCATGTCAAAGGGAAAGGAGTTGTTGGTTGGTGAAAGATTTAAGTCTAAGAAAATTTCCATTTTTAATTTGTCCCTTATCACACATCACAATTGTCATTCCTGAGTCAAGATTTCTTTCCTCAGGCACACAACAAGGTGTGAGCTCCATGTAATTCTTTTCCTGCTGTCAGGAAAAACATTCTCTCTTCTTTTTTCATTCCTCATTTCTTGATTATCTTTGAGCTATTTTCATTTCTCCATACTTAATAGTAAGGTCACCCTAAAGCTTTACTCCAATTCTTTCAAAATCACTTCATCATGTGACATAAAATAACTAGAACCCAAACTTCACTACTCTCAGTATTCAGGAAACTGTTTTGTTTTGGAACTATTTATCAGAATAAACTGTGATCAAAACTATGATGAAAACATGTGATTAATTGCATTCTCAACATTCCAAGTTGTGTAAAAAACTGCGTACCACCACCACTGCCTCAAGGGTTTATTGAGGGGGAAAAAGAATTTAAAAATTGTTCTAATTATGATTTGATAATCTCTGTGCAAATGGTGGGATTCCATTTCACCTCACCTATTTGTAGGCATCTCCTGTATAGACATCCATATATATTCAAGATCAACATTTTGACACTTACTAAGAAAAAGAAGCATGTGGTATGATTCATATTTCTAATTCAGAAATCAGAGGTCTTTGTTAAAATCTAGTGTTTAATGTCTGTTTCTTACCAACGACTAAGAAGGGAGGCCAAATGATCTTCTCAGATGTGAATGTCCTACACCAGGCAGTTTTACATTTAAGCAAACAAGTGCCCTCTCAAGACACAGAGCTGTGTAAGTGTAGGGCTCTGCCTTATAAACATGAAAATCATGAGTAGCTGTTTCACAGCCCTGCTGAACCACACCTTCTCTGTGGCACCTATGAAAGCTCTCTGTGGATATAAGGACTTCTGAGGACAAAGAAGAAATTACTCTTTATTGTTTCTTAATGTAGGCAGGATGTCACTGTTTCTGTCCTTTCCACAAAGATTTTGATGGAAATATGATGTCGCCTACCTGAAAAATATGGTGTCTCCTGTGGGTATATAAAATTCATCAGACTTGATATGTAGTCAAGAAGGATGATCCTGTATTAGTCACAGCTTTCAGAGACACTGCCGGAGCAGCTTTAAAAGCCAAACTGCTGAGAATGTGAGGGTCTAAGGAAATCCTAGTATGTTATTAATAACAGAAAATGTTTTCACTCACCTTAGAAAACACTTGGCCCATTTTCCTAAATTCAATCCCTTTGAATGGGGAGACCTGGGATTTTAAGGTTTGTTCCTACAAGATCTTAATTCATTAGATTAAACCTATTGATTGCAAAAAGCATCTAAAGAAACAACCTTTCCTATATTTACTGGACTGTATTTTTCTCCCACAAAGCATCATGTGTAAAATTGCCACCTATTCCATCTTTTGAATATGTGAAGTCAAAGACCAGCTATGGAGGTTAGCTTTGGCAGCTTCACTTACACAAACTAAATGGTTTGCTAATTCACATAAATGTATTTTTGTAACTAAATACGATGGTAATCAGTAATCTTGTTCAGGTCTAGAAAGTGCATTTGGAACTGTCAGCTAATGCTACTTAAGAGCACTTGAAGGTTTAATAGATTACTCAAAAAGGCACAGAACAGTCTTTTCTTCAAGTATATAGCTGACACTGAAAAAGTTAGAAATGTAATTTGAGAAGTTTTTCTCTGAAAGGATACTCAAATGTGTACTTAGGGTGTGTCAGTGGGCCCAAAGCACAGACAGTCTGAGATGTTCAGATGCATTCCTGACAACACTGGCAGTTGAGAACATTTAGCGATTGCTAAGGAACATTCACTTGAGTAGGTCTTTGAGTTTCACAATCTGCTAAAACAATACAAGGGTTTAGCCTACAGAGGGGCTGAAAGTACATCTAGGCAAGCGAATTGTGTGCCTGGCACCATTCTCTGGTCCTGAGGCCAAATGACACAGAATGATCTATGCCCAGAGGATTAACACCTCCTGCTGTTTTAAACACTGTTGTGAGATCTGTCATACCTACTGCATACCTTCTTTGGGCTTATTCTAACTCTCAGAACACAGATTCTCCTAGTCTGCCCAGGAAAAACCTCTGATTGATCTTAGAGAGGCAACAACATATTTCAGTGGCCACAAATCCACACTTAAATGTTTAACTTGCTGCTAAAGACATGGCCAGAGATTCTTCTTTGGAAGATCTGGGGAGGGACTGACCTTATTTGCTAACTGCACAGTTTCATATCTAAAGGGAGGCTTGCAATCTTCCTTACTAGTTGGGATAATATCTGTGGATTTAACAAGACTATGAATACACTGAGTAAATTAAGACCCATCATCTTCCAGAGAACATGAAGTCTATGGAAATATAATAAAAGGGAGCTTTTGACTCAGCTAAATATATGAAAAAGGTTATAAGCATTTCAGTAAAAGCTTCTAAAAGCAGTTAAATTACCGATGAAAAATGTTCTACTTCTTTCCCTTCTTTTCTTTGGAGATGGGAGATGTATCCTTAGAAAAATCTAGCTATGCAAAGATAAATTAGTACCATAGTGTTTTAGAAAAAAAAAAAGTCTCTTAAGTTTCAGAAAAGTGATAGTCATCAAACCATGGGAGGCATCCAGCTGATAATGAGAGCTATAAACAGAATCTAAAAACAACACAGAGGCTTGAAGTTGATGCAGGGTCCATTCAGAATAGAAATATTTTTTTTAACAATGAAGAAGAACGCTTTAATTAGACGTAATAATTCACCAATAGCAGCAGTGGAGTGTCCATTACTAGAATTTTTTCAGTAAGCATTCATCTATCTTTTCTGAAGTTTCTCACAGAATCTATTTAAGAATGCCTTATACTGTTTTTTTATGATTTCATAATTTATAATTTTATGAAGAACCATTTAACAGCCTAACCAAACTCATTCATCTCATTTTTAAGAGACCTAAAAGTTCATTCAGTGATGCAATACCTGGATCTTTTGCTGAGAATATTCTTTAAGTCTCTTTTTCTTTTTATTTTTTTCTTAACAATCTGAATATAGCAAAAACAGATGTTAAAGGGCTAGAATTTGTGTTTGATCTGAAAACAGGCCAAAANTCAGTGATGCAATACCTGGATCTTTTGCTGAGAATATTCTTTAAGTCTCTTTTTATTTTTTTCTTAACAATCTGAATATAGCAAAAACAGATGTTAAAGGGCTAGAATTTGTGTTTGATCTGAAAACAGGCCAAAAATTCTCCTAACAATGAAAATGTCATTTATTAATATTTGCCAAATTGTTGAATCACGCTTGCTACTGTTTGACGCAACTTATTAATAACTGACAAGCACTCTAGCAAGGTTTTCTGGCAAGAATGAAACAAAGGAAATGAGCCAGAACAAGTGTAATCAAGAAATGTAAATAAACTTTAGGATGAAAACACGGTATGTTTGAACTTTGTATGAAATATAGACAGTTTCCTCCAGGAACTCTGCAGGTGGAGGAAGAAACTTGGAGATCTTGTGTGGGGAAGTGGGAAAAGGAAAGTCTCCACAGGGAAACAATAGGATTGCCTCACCCATTCTATCAAGCTCAGGTCATTGCAAATGGCTCAGCGCTGAGCTGTTCTGGCATTTCAGACCTACAGACTCTCTTCCATGCTTGCAATGAAAATGATTTCAAAGGACAGCACATGTAGTTCTGCAGACAGTGTTTTGCAGTTATTTCTTTTGAATGTCCCTGTCATGAGACTGGGACTCTGTCATTAGTGGGCTGGGTCCTAAAACCAAGGTTTGAACTATGTTGCTATTCACCATTATTTGGTCCATATTTACCAGGTGTTCCAAATGCTTTCTGACATCTTGTGGCTGCCATACTCACGCTGACCTATCTAAACTTCTGGAAGAAACCATAACTTCTGGAAGTGTAAAAATTCAGATTTTTTTATTCTTGCCTGAATATACAGTGAGCTTTGTAGCTGGTAGCTATAGCTAGTAGTAGTAATTCTTTTGGATGTAGTAGTCTGCAACTTGCTTAACTTCATAACTTTTCCTAGGACTAGATGATCTTGCTCTGCAGTCCTCCTCTGCCTGTGGCTCACATCTCCATCAGCCTGTCATTTGATCTGGCAGGCTGGTTAGAGATATACAGCCTGGTAATAATCAGCCCAAAATATCACCCCACCTGGGGTTTTGTGCTTGTGATGAACTCACTGACACAAGGCCTGTTCGTAAACCCCCAGTCCTGAGTGCTCAGGCCAGCAGCGGCCCTGGCTGCAGTGGCACTCTCAGTGGGTAACTCAACAAGTAAAAGGGTCCCAATGAGGTTTTATAGCACATGTGTAGTAGGGGAGCATGTTGAAAAACTGTCTGATGGTCTTTAACCTCTTCTGTGCTCAGGTTCTTTATCGTGTTAAATAAAATGCGCAAAGTCCCCCTCTCTGTAGCCAACTCATATGGCATAACACAAATTTTTTTCATTGTCTCTGCAACAAGGAGCCACATCCAAAGTATCTTTTGGTGCAGGCAAGCCACAAACCAAGGCATCCTTGCTTGTTTTCTCCAAACTCTACCAGAAGTTCTCTGTTTGGTGTGAGCTGGTCAAACCTGGTCAAGTTTACATCACCCTCAGCCCTAGCAGGCAGCAGGCAGAGCTAATGCAGCTCTCATGATTACACCAGCATTGTCCTAAGCCTGCCCTTCAGCCTGAAACATGGGAAAGAATTCACTGGGTCTGAGGGACTGGTGTAAATTAGTCTAATCTCAAGGTTGCTTTCCCCCTAGAAATGCCTCCATTGGTTTCAATGGGGACCCAGTAAGGATGAGTTTCACCAAATAAATTCTCATCCGTTTACACTCTTACTTAAAAATTTCCTTGCTGGTAACCCAACTCTGACTCTGGAGAATTTAAAGTGTACAGGAAATTTATCAAGTTTGCTTTGGTTATTGGTGCGATGTAGAGAGGTAGCACTGAATGTGGACACCAGTTCAAAGCTGTTCCAAGCAGACAATCAAATAGTGATACCAAGGTGATTCTTATATCATGTTTTTTTTAAATTCTTCACTATAAAAATTTTGCAAGAAAAAATGACAACTAATTAGAAAAAACAAACCCAAAACAAATAAAATTCAAAACACTGAAACTGAAACATGCACTCTACAACAGATTAATATTAAGATTAGAATGAAGAAATTTGGAAACTATAATCATTTAATCACGACTTATAAGACTGATTTCCTGCATGTCACTCCCAGATAATAAATACTTTTCTTTGGGCTTTGAAAAGCTGTGGAAAAAAAAAGTTAATTTAAGGCTCATTAGTTTATTTTTAGTAGCTTAAGATCTGAGGGATTTGAAAACATTTCCCTTTTCTAATAGAACATGCCTTCCTGTATACCAAGGATATCCACTGACCTCACTCCCTCCTGGAAGGTGCCACTGATCCATGACAGAAATCCTGTGAGGGCTTTGAAAGCTAAATAGGAACCAGAAAAAAGGTATTATCATGCTTAGCTGGTTATAACATTGGAAATAAAGTTCAACTATGAGTTTGGGGGAAGAAGAAGTAGTGCCTGAAACAAACAAGCGCTTTCCGTGTTTGCCTGGAAGAAGTCAATCTTCCCTGTGCTTATATAATAAGAACATTAATCGCTAATTTGCCAGTAGCTGAAAGGGATTTCTGTTTTTAGCTCTGGGTCTGTGGCAACTGTTTTGTTTTAAGTGAAATTAAATGGGAACATACAGCTAAAAAATCGTTGAGCCATAATTGAAGTGCATTAATGGTAATTACGTCTTTCTTTCACTCATCATTTTGACAGAGGAATCCATTACTCCTCCATCTCCGTGTTTCCACAAATTATTCTTCCCTGTGGATGTGCAGGGACTGAAGGAAATCATGGCTTTCTTCTATACGTTTTTCTTTAGTGCAAGTTTGTTCTCCCTGAACTTCCCTGGGGATACAAATGAAAATATCAATAAAATGTATAAACAGTTTACTACTTTAACAGTGATAAGATGAAGAAGACATCAAGTATCAAAGTGAAACTGTGAATACTGGTTATTGGGAAGTGTAACATGTTCAGTATTGCTTATAGCCACAAATTAATTGCACTGATTTATTTTAAGATGCTTATCTCACCAGTCAGAGACACTTCCCTGAGAGTAATTTCACTAGGTAAGATTCTTTTAAGAATTCTGGCATTCTGAGCATATTTTCATCTCTTGGCTCAGGATCTTTTCAAATTTGCTCTGGCAGTCAAGGACACTGAATTATCCTCATAGATACAGAGCACCGTCCTTGATTAACAAACTTTTGTGGACTAATGTAAGGAAATATTTATAAAAGATGTAGAAAAGGTCTCTATTGCTATTCAAAAAGGTATTCTACAGCTAGAAGAAATCTGTAACCAAAGTAATTTTCCTTGCACTATCGACTGAGATGAGGTGAATTTTATCTGGGCAATAACCAAAGCTTTTCCTTTGGGAGCAGTCTCAGGCACTTCAATATTTTTCATCAAGATACTTCCACTCCTATGGAGAGACTGAATAGGGCAGAATACAGCAGCTATTTCTTCATTTGCATTTGAAGTTTGCAAAAAGTTTTGTATTGAAGTAGCAATAAAGTATCAACTATTTCTGAAGTCACCATAAAAAGAAACTGTGTAGCCATAAAATTAATTCTGGCTATTTATGTAATTAAATTTTAAGTGGTTTTTTCATTTTATTCATTTAAAGATATTGATGAATCTTTAAAATTAATAGGTTTTCTACAATAGTATCGCCTCACACCCTAAGAGTCCATTACTGCAGGTTTTTCCAGGTCTATATTGAAGTGTTCTAGAAGGAAGTCTTTCCTTCGCCACAGCTTTTCCATTGTTCTGCAGCTTCCATCAATGACAATTCTACAATGATAAATATGATGTGATCAGATGATGTCACCACAGGTACATTTTATTTGTTTCTGCAGCTACATTTTATTCATATAGTTATATCATTTCTCACATGTATATTAGCTTTAGATAAAAGATGGGAAACAGATTCATAGACAGAAAAAAAATAGAATTAAATGAGTGGGGATGAGACTTTTGGATGCCTAATCAACTAATCTTATTTAATTTCAATAGGAGATAAATGTTTAAGTCTGGTACAAAATTTGTTGCTTCGTTACTAAGATACAGTAAGTATGCATTGCAATCAGTCTTACTTGTTTAAAAGACAAGTCTTTCACTTTCTTAGTCTCAGAACCTGAAGATTTTGCAGAATCTATTTTGTTAAGTATTTTCCTATTAGATCCTAAGAAAATTGTCATTCTTTGTTACTGATAAAGCAATACGGGCATATTTCTTTGATGTTATAGAATTGCATCATTTAACAGGATGAAGTTACTCAGCAGTTTTTTGTTGTTTTTTTTTAAAAGCATATATGCTGTTCCACGGACACAGACCTCTACTGGGGCAAAGAAACAGGAACAGTGACCTGGGGTTTATCCCAGGATTCAAATAATGTCAAGTAAAAGAAAATATTTTCTAACACAGGATTATCAGAATCATAGAATGGCATTAAGTTGGAAGGGACGTTAAGGATTATCCTATTCCAACCCTCCTGCTACAGGCAGAGACAGCTTCCACTAGACCAGGTGGCCCTGTTCACCTCTCCTGTGAAGACAAGCTGAGAGCTGGGGTTGTTCAGCCTGGAGAAGAAAAGGTTCTAGGCTGAACATAGCCTACCACCTTCCAGTACCTGAAGGGGCTACTAGAGAGTCAGGGAGGGACTTTTTACAAGGGCAGGTACTGACAGGACAAGAGGGAATGGCTTAAAACCAAAAGACGGTTTAGATTAGATATTAGGAAGAAATTCTTTAATGTGAGGGTGGTGAGTCATGGAACAGGTTGCCCAGAGAATTTGTGGATGCCCCATCCCTGGAAGCATTCAAAGAATAATTTCATAGATTAGTGACTTAAATTCTTTGGGCTGTCTCCACTGAAACAGAAATGATCTCAAAAAAAATCTTGTCTCACAGTAGTTTCTCCAGCCTTCCAATCAACTACATTTAACTTAAAAAAAAAACAAAAAACCAAAAAAAACCCAAAATAAAACCACCCAAAAAAAACAGAAAAAAGTTTTGTAAACCAACATATGACTAAAAAAAGGGACACTCTTCATTCAACCTTTAATTGATTGGCCTGAATTATCCTAGCAATACAATAATATTACAGTAGTACTGGAAGGAATATCAAAAGAATATAGAAAAAGGTAAGAAGTTAAGGAAATGCTACCTAGCTGAAATTCAAAGAAAACAAATTATAAGGCAGAGGGATGGCAAAGACCTCAGGACAACATAAGCTAAAACTGTCCTAAACCTTAAAAACTCTCCTAAGTGCCAAGGTTTTGCCTGGGGAAACTGTGGAGTCCCGAGGTATGCTATTCCTTCAACGTTCTGCCTATTGCAAAATAGTTTCCGAATTTCATTTTTTAGTTCCCTTGTTACAGGATCTATCATACAAGTGTTAAGTCATAGGTTGGACTTGATGATCTCAAATGTCTTTTCCAACCTGATTACCTGATTCTGTGTTATCTTTTCCAGCTGATTATGTGATTCTGTGATCTGTTTGTTATCTGTCTCTAATGAGTGTGGAGAGTGATAGCTCTCTTTTTGCCCATATAAGTATGTTCTTCTCAGTTTTGTTTTCTTTAGACTATGCAACCTCAGAGAACTTACATTTTTTTCTATTTTTTTAGATCTTCAAATTTTGGTTTCTAGGCTTCCTATTTTAACACCAACAATCTGGGCAAGAAGATTCTCTCATTAGGCTATGTCCCCTTGAAAGAAGAATGAGCTTATTAAAATTCAAATAATTAGTTGTATTACTCTTGACCGAGAGACCTGGTACACAGCCATCACTCTCCATTCTTCTTGTCCCTTTCTCTTTTTCATATTGGGGTTCAGTATAGTGAGATACTTTTCCTCTTTAGTTCTTTCCTCTTTCCATTGGTAGCCTATGCACCTAGTTCAAAAGCTCTGAGTTTTCCAGTTAGACCACACTTTTGGTTGGTTTGGCCAGGGTGGCAGCAACTCTGAACCTTAATGTGGTCCATGGAGCTGCCTGATATATGGCAACACCACTTCACACAGGTTCATGTGCCAGACCAGACTCTAGCAGTCTAGCTCCCAGTGCAAGTATGTTTGAGTGTATAAAGGTGTAACTACATGGATGGGTTATTTGTACCTTCTCTCTTAAAGCTTGAACTCTTGTCTAGAGGAAGCTGGTTAGCCCTAGTGAGCCCTCAGTTGTCTTGCTTTGGGGCACTAGTGGGGTACATGCCAGTTTGCTGATTGTCTCCCAGGATGAACTGGGAAGGTGCCCTTGGGCATAAACCCAGTGCAGGTTGTACTGCAGCACTTCAGTCTTGCTGAGAATTTAGCCCTTCTAAAACTTTGAAACTTGTCTTGGTAGGTTATATGCTTAATTTTCACCTGAGGTTATTTATTTTGTAAAGTTAAAAGGTTGTTTGCAAATTTTCAGCTAAATCAAGGGAAATAGATGCTTCAAATCTGAATCTCAGGATGGTTGCTTTTTGTAAGCCTCCAAACACCTTTCAAAATATTTTGGTATCAAAATGTTCCTGCTCTTCTGAATTCAAGCTTTTCAAGACTTCTCTGTCAGTGACAATGGCAGAACTAGAGATTTAGTAAAACTGGAGAAAATCATCATACAATAATTACCTATTTCCCACATGCATGTACCAGGCAACACATTTTTTTCCTGGTGATCTAGGATAAAGTTATTTTTTTTCTTTTGGTTTAAGAGACACATTTTAAATATTTCTCTGTATATACATTGATATAAATAGAGAAGTGATACCAAAAATTTCCTTTTTTACATCGTGCCTCCTTTGCTTTACATATCTTTTTCCTCATCTACTGCAATTTCTACAGGAAATAAATTTCCTCCCACAGTCGCCCACAGTCCTTCTGTCCTGCCAAACAATACAAGCTCAATTACATCATTACATGAATTAAATAGAAAAATAAATAAATAAATATCATTGCAACCTTTTGGGTTCCGTATATTCATGACAGACTTCCAACACCTAGTTTAACAGTACCAATTTTCACAGTATTTCATCATTCCAATGTTTTGGTCTCTTCCTCAGCACAGATATGTCATGCAACCTACTGACAATGATGCTGGAAGAGAGCAAATAAGGACTGGAGCTGAGCTACTAAATTCCAGTTATTTTTTAAATCAGCAGAGGTTTTTTTGCTGTTAGTTCCAATGTTTATCTTGCACCTCTGTATTAAATGAATTTCAGATAAAAGGCCCATTTATTTTGCAGTAGAGAGAAAGTCTAAAGATTTTGTTTGGTATCTTATACTGATTGTAAAATAAAAAGGAACCTGCTGGGAAGATAAGCTAAGGCCAGATCGACTTAAAGTATTATCCAATGTTTTGGATATCTGATATATTCCAATACTTGGAATCCTAGAGTGGATTCACATCACCCTAGCTTCAATTGCCTAAACCCTATATGCTTAGTCTAAGCTTGTCAGCTAGGCTGTAGTCCCATCAATAGGTCCTCTGAGGGTGTGAGATGAGAGTAATCCAGCTGTCAGGGATTTCAGGAGGTTTGCAAGTGCTGCTGACTAATTATGTCTGCTAATAGCTAAGAATGAACAGAAAAAAAATCATATTCCTCTACATCCAGCAGGCCACCCCACAGATACTCGCAGGTATCTGTCTGTCTCACACAGGGCTCGTTCACAGGGTTTGTCTGTCCAAAGTAGAAGTCATCTGAGAGAGGCGAACATCAAGATCTAAAGCTGCTGTTTTGTTATTTCAATGCACAGTCCTGATGCAATAACCTGAGGAATATTTTGAGCTCAGTCATGTAATGTAAATGTTGCTGCCTATTGATTTCTACCAGTGACTCTTAAATTCAAGGCTTGCTACCTGACTGTTGTGAGGAGAGGGTCCAGGCAGGTGCAAAGGAGAGCTGTTTTACTGCTAAATCACGCCTTTTTAAGCAGCTAGGCCTTTATCAGGTGCATTCCATTTAAGCACAACAAATGTAATTCAACCAACCACCATAAACCACAAAGTGAACATGTAATGGTTATATAACTTGGGTTTTTACATCCAATTCAGCTGAGTCACTTTCCCATAGTCCTTTTCTGCTTAGCTGAAGTAACAAGCCTGAGCCATGATTTTACAAGGCCTTCCTTTTGTAAGGCTTTACCTATGTGCAACAGACTTCATGTCTGTATTGGTCACTGAACTGCAAAAGAGTATTATGTATCTCCTTATTCACAGGTTCATCATCACTGACTCGGCTATCCCCTCCACTTTTATCTGCTTGTCACTGGTTTTGTATGGAGACCATAGCTGTTAGAACATAGATGGTATAAGCAGAGAGTACATGAAGTCCAAGGCCTTGGCCAGAGGCACTCTTGTGTACACTTTCATATACAACCTAGCAAAATAACTATATGAATATCACAGTCATAAATTTGGTAGATGGAAAGGGATCGAATCTGTAATAAAACTCCTTCTAAAGCTGCAGTGGTTAGAAATTTTACCAAGAAACCTAAAGATTTTACTGGACTTTGCTCTACATGTAGCACCTGAAGTGTAACACAGGGAGATTAGCTAAATTTGCAGTGATACTAACAAATACTTTTATATCTCTCCAAGATTTTGACGTATGAAATTAAGTACTATAGAAGATGGTATAGTCAGGTACACTGTGAACACCTTGAAACTATCTGCTTATGCAACACAAATGTCATACCTGTGCATTTTTAACTGTTCATATAAAAGAAAAAAAATCCCCTTCTTTATCCTCTCTATGTTAAGAATTGAAAAAAACCCTAAAATCCCTGTTCCACAGGAAAAATAATATCTTAGTTTTGGCACCAAAATTGTCTTAATTATACGTTACATTTGACAACTGTTTCCTTATAATCTAAACCTCAGCTCCAAATCCCATAAGCACAAACACAAAAATGAAGCTGATTTAGTGCACCAAATGATTTTTGTTCCCCAGCACAAGATGAATAAAATTTAACATTCCTGGAGGTCAAAACCCACACATTGTAGCAGACTTCTTGTAAATCTTTTAGATAACTTTAGGATGGCTGCTGTTATTTTTGTAAACTTCCTTTGAACCATAACTTCCTCATCAGGTACTTCATATTCTACCTCAGAGACATAAAGCTCCCCAAAGTAAAATATTCCTTTCAGCTCTTTTGCAGTACAAAGCAGCCATCCAACCATCCCGAGAGTCATGCAATATTGCTACCTTTTGCATCAGTACTTCAGAAGACAGAGCTCATTGCTTGTAATTTTTCATACTTAAATTGACTGGATCTACCTGGAGGAGCCACAGGCTGCAGCTTGTTTCAAACAACAGCACAGGGGCACACACAGGTTGTCTGCCAGCTCAGCTGTAAGCCTGGAAATAAACCCAGGCACCCAATATATAGCTAATGCATTGTTCAGGACAGAGAGCTGAGATGTAAAATAAGTTGAGGACTGAAGAACAGACTTAAACAAGAAGCTGATATCAAGGAAGTCAAAAAAGGACCTATTAAAACCTCATTCCAATTTTGTACATGTGACTAATATTTTTATGCTCTATGTGAATGCATATGTGTGTGGGGTATTTCAAAGGCTGCATAATAACTGGGTAAACATTATACAACTGGGAATTGCAAATCATCCATTTTCCTGCTTTCTAGGAGTTTTGTGAACATAAAAGTATTAAAAATAATGAAATGTTTGAATTCTGTAGTGCTGGAGACCATACAGTTGTCTCATTACAGTTTCATATTATGGAGAAATAATCGTTGTATTATTCACTCATAAACTATTGTTACACTCTGGACAGCTCTTGCTTTATTTCTGTATTTTTTTTTTTCTTTAAGAATTAGTAATTTTAGCTAGTATCAATTACCTGCCTCACGAAATCAGCTCCAGAGACACTGACATTGACCAGATTCCAGCCTCTCTAAACTCAAATGGTTACTCTCTCTCTCTCTCTCTCTCTCTCTCTTTTTGAAACCCCAACCTCTTGGCTTCTTGGTGTGCTTCAACAGTCAAGATGATGGTGAACTCCTCTAGACTATGCATGCCATGTCTTCTGTCCTAGCTTTTCTTCTCGGAGACTGTGAGACAGATTTGGGATTTCCCCAGGTGAGGGTGCTGACAGGTGAGGATTCCACTCCTGTTTCCAGATGAATAATCCAACATCAGGCTAAAAAGCAAAATTTGTATTTTATTTTCTGCCAGTGGTAGCTTGTTGGGAAGAAGTGTCCATTGTAGTCTTCTTTACTTTTTGGTGACCCAAGGTTTTTGGGTTTAAATAGTTGCATCCAGACCAGATTGCTGGGAAGACTTGGGTGTCCTTATCTGTATGCCGCAAGTTGCTTTTGGTAAGTACTAGGTACTTAAATATTCAACAAATGTTGCCCAAAAAATATTAAATGCAATTGCTGTTGCATTTAATAAAAGGTAGCACTAGTTTTTAGTGGTTTAACCCTTATGGACCATCGAGTCTGTCAGCAGGTATGTGAGCTTTGTTTCAGAGTTCGGCCTTTTTCTGGAAAAGCTGCCCAGTAAACAAGTGATTGCTATTGGGATCTCACACCAGTTTTAAACAGACTTAGAAACTGTGCTGTGATTTTTTTACCTGAACCCAATTTTTAGATATTCTATCAATAATTACTCCATAATGGTGTTTGGTTTTGTTTAAGGTATAAGCTAAAACATAGATCTTCTCCAGAGTTCCTCTGAGAAATATAATGATGTCTTTGGCAGAAATGACAAATGACAGTCACCTTTTTAATATCAAAAAACAGGAATGTGACTGTGATAATTTTAACATGCTGGGGTAGTAGGCTGGAGGCAGATTTGTCAAAACTACTTATTTTACAGGGCGACATTTAGCATAAACAGGTTAGTGAATGGCTTGAAGTTGTCTAAAAGAGAAAACTTGAACAGTGACAATAAACATCCCAGCAGAGATGAAAGGAAGATTTAAAATTGGTTTCATTAAACTGCAATTATGTCTTCTACTTTTGGTTCTCGGAAGCTTCAGTGAGACCTTTGTAGTGCTAACACTCAACCCCCCACTGCTGAAAAAAAAAATAAAAAAAGGTACCTTAAACTGGTAAAAGATAAAATCTTCTAGTTATACAGCCTTGAATTTGCATCAGGTTAAAAATTTTATTTGTCCTTATAAATCAATCCACAAGAATCTCAGACTGCAGGAATCTGCAGGAAAATTCATAGAAATAACCATGTTTGTGTGTACAAAAATGTTTTAAGTCACATGAGTAATCCAGAGCCCTTTCTTGTGCTGCCTTGTACCCAAACATATCTCTTGGTGTAAGGGTTTCTACCTCCAGACTACGCTGCTCATCAAAAAAAACCAAAGCAGTTATGTCCTGTTTCACTACTATACCCACCTCCTCTCCACCAAAGCTGGCAAAGCCAGTTCCAAGTCCCACATCCTGGATCCAGTTAGGGGGAAACCTCCTATGACTGCCTTCACCTCCAGTTTCCTGTATACTTTCTACAGTGATGCTCATCCAGAGAAATCTATACACAAAGCAAGATTATCATTAAATGTCAAATATATATGCTGGGATACACATCTGAAAATAAACTATTAAATTGCCAGAAATTTCTATGTCAATGCTTAAATGTGAGATAAACAGTCACATGGCTGTCCTCATGTCAAGCCCACTGGATCACAGGCAGCACTCAGCACCTTTGTAAATCCTCTGCACTTCAGCAAGATTTACCTCAAATGAACTCAGTTAGAGTACAAAAAAAAGCTATCATAAACTCACACTGTACTGCCTGCTGAAAAAATGATTCAAAGAACAGCTCAATCTGTTCTTAGCTGGAACAAATTGTTCAAAGAACCAGACTGGTTCAAAATTAAATGCGCCATTAATGTGGAGTGAACAATTCTCCAATAAAGTGCTTGTTTCTGTCATTCACTGCACCAATTTTACTTGTGCATAAATGATAAACTCCATATTAGATATCTCATCACCAAAGTGATGCCTCTCAAGTGATAAGTTCAAGAAGCATTTTCTCAGATATTTTCTACTGCAAGCTCATATCAGACACAGTGGCTGCATGTAACTAAAGAAGGGGAGATGATGTACTATTCTGCCTGTTGGACCCCCTAAATATATGCACTTGAGTTAGAATGTGTCAGAGGGTGTTTCCCTGTGTTCCGTATTATTTCAACTCTGCAGTTTGCAGTTAGAGAAGATGGAGTTTAAAATGGAAAATTACAAAAACACATGTCAAATAGAATTAGAAACAACTGTCCATTTATACATGTTACCCTTAAAATTGTGTGAATTGAATACAAATCTAGTTCAGTTTTGTTTACAAATCATGGATTTAGCTATGAAGCTGGATTAATAGAATTAGTGACAATTAAGATAAAATTTTGATAACTTTGTTTGCCTGAGACACTGTAATATAGGCTATAGTTTATTGTGGTTTGGAAAGGTGCCTTGATGAACTTATTGATTTCTAGGAAAATTTGTTTGTTTGTCTGTTTTATCTTCTCAGTTTGAGAAAAGTCAACAGTATACAAGTGCCCAGCACTTGTGGATAATCTAGAGGAAAACTAATTAATTAATTAATTAATTAAGAGAAAGACATTGTCTGTGGTCTTACCTTTCTTTTAGACATAGGAATTCAAGTAACTGTAAGGAACAGAATACCCAACACAGTCTCATCTCTTAATTCTAATGAAAATTGAACCAAGAATTAGATAGACAATTGAAATTCCATCATCGCAAACAAATAAATCCATCAAAATCACTTAGAAAAGGAAGGTGCTGATTTTGCCCTATATTTTTTTCACAAAAGAACTGCTCTAAGGACAAAGTGTACTGATATTGAAATATTATGTTCCCACTTTCTGAAAATAATATTTTGACTTTTCATTTGGAACAATTTAAGAGATTTATTAGATAATACATATGATACAGAAATATTGTACATAAAGATAAAACTCTACTTAAATATCAAAATGAATACTGAAAAATGAAACCAAATATGCAAATCAAAATATTTTGAAGTTTTTCTTTGTGTAAAATCTTGGATTTTATTTTAAGACAGTGCAAACAAATTCCTGAATTATCACATTTGCTATAAAAACACCCTCATTTAATCTGTCCCTGAAAAGCAGATGTCTGCTGAGATGTTTGCTGAAAACTCAGCAGCTACTCAAGTTCTTTAAACCATGATAACAATAGTTTGTTAGTTTACAACTGATTTTGGCAGCAATCATCAGAGAATCAATTGAATGTATTAACAGAAATCTTCTGGTCTAATGCTAAGTTCTAAATTTTCAGACAGTCAATTCTGCCTTAAAACAAATAGAGAGGAATACTGGGCATCACAGCTGTGAAAACCAAGTTAAGGAAAGCATTTTTGTCAGATTGAAGTGAAAATACACTTTGGAGATACGTGGGCAGCAACAGTCTTACGCCTTTTTGTTCTGTGGCTCTGGTCAAGGCCATCACGGTTTAACTCTGACACATGCAAACATCTGCATGCTCTGGTAGTGATGTGCACTAATACACGTGTGCATGAGTCTGTGTGCTCCCTCAAAATGTGTTCATTCTATTATTTCTGCATCAGCTGTGGGCTATGGTGAAACCCATGCTGTGACATCGTGACTATTCTGCTTCCACTTGAGATGTCAAATAATCATCATACTGAAATCAAACTCAGAGATTAAATTATTCAGTTTCATGGGATAATTACTGAATAAATGCTATGGTCTTCTCAGAAGGAGTAAAAGCCCATTCATAATTAAAGATGCAAATAAATGAAGGTATTTGAATATTGCTACTGGCAGTAGTGTGGGAGCAATGGAGTTATTGAATGCTGGACACAAGAACATACTGACTCTGGGCAGGAGGAAGGCGTGTGACCTCTCTGCCTTTGCAGTGCCACGTGCGTAGGAAAACCTACGCCACGGGCTTCTCATGCAAGCACGTGGTTCTACCGTATTTCTGTGAATGTCAATGCCATTTTGCTAACTTGGAGTGAGCATGAGCTCCAGTGTGACTGTTTCTGAAATTTCAGTGGCTTCTTCAGTAAAAGAGGAGTCATTTGAGGGAGAAAAATAAAAAACAGAGGGTTTTTTATCTTCTGTGCCCAAGGGTAATGAAGCAGGTTGTAGTTCTGCCAGCATGACCATAAACATTCTCTCTAGCTTCAATAATAATGGCTTTTGACCTGTCAGAATGAAAAGTTCTATTGTAATCACACTGTAACTAATAGAAATTAATATTTCCTGCTTGATCCTTTTCTTACGTGACACTGCCGTCTCTTTTCTTTTTCAGGCTCCTTATTGCTCAAAAATGTCAGGTTCCCAAGAAAAGCCCATGGCACACAATGACAGGATCACACTTACAAACCATGTGCCTCTGCACATGCCTCCACTGAGGCTGAATTCAGTAGGGATTTTACTAGTGCTTATTCCTGGAAATATTGGGCAGGATTTTATTTTCATCTTGAAAAGCAATCTTTACAAAGGTCATCAACCTCTTTGATTTAACTTCACTATAAAATTGCAGTTTCCTCATGTGGGAAAATTAAGAATTCTTTTCCTATCAGTTATATATTTAGGGCAACATTTTCATAGCAGATCTTTGGAAATGACTCAGAGGTCAATGGGAACTATGTGCAACCAAGGATAGAATTAGTTTCCCAATGCAAAATGATAATGGGCTATTTTATTTTTCTTCCTTTAACTATGAATATTATGAAGTTAAAAAAGAGATGTCCTTTACCTCCTTTACCTTTTGTCAGGACAAGTTATCTCAGATTTCCTTGATGAGCTCTTAGCTTTATTGGCATAACACCATTACATGGAATAATCATTCGGAAAGAAATCTTCAATTAAGTGACCTGCCTTCATATGTTTCTTACATGAGCCAGTGATACATTTCTCTTCCACTGTTCACTTTAGCTGTGTGTTTGTCTAGACCTACCTAGCACATGCTTGAATTGTACAACAGAAGTCCATGGAATGGTCTATGGAAACAAGAGAGCTGGAGCATAGGAGAAAGCAAATGGTAAAACTAAGCATGCATGCAGGTGACTAAAAGGAGATTTCTTCAAAGTAGACCAAAACTCCCAGTTCAATTCTGCAGACATATTCCTTGCACAGGAGTCAAAAAAAGGAAAAAAATTAAAAAAAATAAGAGAAAAAAAAAGAAAAAAAAAGAAAAAGTAAGAAAAAGATAAGAAAAAAAAAGAAAAGGAAAGAAATGTTGCAAGACATCAACAGATAAAACAAGCGAAAACTTACACATCTGCCCTGTACAGGCACATGTTCCAGTACAGAATTTCTCAGCTTTAACACTTAAAGCTGCAGCTAACACTAGAAAGCGGTAAAAAAATCTAGAATTATTTAGGAAAGTCAAGAAATAAGGATCTCCATGTGAAGACTGAAAAGAAAGAGAAGACTCTGTCACCAGAGCTGAACTTTCATCCTACGAGCTTAGAAAAATTAATTCTAACCTCTAACTGGACTTGGTTCTCCAGCATGGTTTTATTTTCAGGTTTATTTTCTATTTTTATGTAACATAAAATACATAAGCAGTACACAGTACAGTACCCAATGCTAGACTTTGTTTCTTGGATGACAGTAAGACCATTGCCAGAGACTTCCCTGTCCCGGGTTCTCCAGCAGTATACAAAAGTCCTTTTCTCGTCAGCTGTCTGAGCCGAAGAAGCACTCTGGAGTCCTTAGTTTGTGTTCTCAAGGCAGTTTATTAGTTCCTTATCAAAAGTAGATTTCTCTGCCCTGCTGAGGTCGACACAGCAAAACTTTCAGAGACACACTGTGCCCTGCACACTCTCTGCCCTGCAAGGGAGATCAAGGCACACTGTGTCCACCCCGGGTCAGCTCTGTTCTTTTATACTATCAACTACGTGTTAAATGTTTACCATTAATTTCCAATCCGTGACCCCTACATTACATTGTCCAGCTTTCTGACAAACCAATCCAAAAGTGCCAACATCACCAAGAAGATGGAGGTTAGGAAGAAGAAGAAGAGATAACATGCCACATGTAAGAATTCTGCATCTTGACTCCCAGACTCCCCTGTCCAGAATCTCAAACCCCCCTGGACATGGGTCCACATCTTTTCCTTTTTATCCATAATTATTACTATTCTACTCTTTAAACTCTGGTGACTTGCAATTCTTCTTATAAGTTAGTAATTTGTCTCATGGATTAAAATCAAAGCCACAGGCATTCTCAGTATCAATCCAGGGTCTCTGACACCTCTGGCAAGGCTGAAAAGCCTCCTGACCAGGGTTTGGGTCATTCTGAGATGCCACAGGAACCCCCTGGGTTCCAACAACCATCACAAATACTTAGACTGTTCTCTTGCTTATACCAGGTTCATTTCTGTGGAAAAGTTACCCATCCTCATAAGTAGGGAGGTTGATGTTCCAGCAGAACTGGGTTGTAACTTCCATAACTGGAGAGTTTTCCTATGAAGGGGAGAAGCTGAATTTGAGTCCATTCAGACTGAGGAAGAAGCAGAATCTGAATCTTCCATTGGGATGTCAGTCTTTCAGTCTTTTGTAACTATCACCTACTCCATGAGGAACAGATTTCTATGTAGTCTGCATATATAATTGCCCAGATGAGGTGCATGGTGATCAGTTATTTCACCCTCCAAATCTCAACTTGATAGGGAATGGTTCAGGGTTGCATTTACAGACTCAGACCAACAAATGAGGCAAAATTTTAGATAATGTTGATTTGATTATATTTCTGACTGACTGTGGTGTGTCCCCTTTTTCAGGCTTTCAACTTGCGTCCCTCAGACCTGCTTAGTCATGAATTAAGTCAAGAAACTGAAAGATAATTAATGGTACAATTTAAAGCACAGCACTGCTGAGATACAGTGCTGGTGGAGAACACAGGTCTGCCTATGACAGAAAGGCATGTGCTCTTTCAAATACTTCTAGTCCTTCTTGTTCCATAATATATTGTGTCTCACTCCATCACCCTCATAGATGATACAAAATGAAATAGTTTGCTGTGTTATTAAGAGCAGTACTGTTACTGGATTGCTCTGTGTAACCCAAGAACATGGAGCTGTAGCCCAACAGGCAAGGTTAAATGCTGAATTAGCTGCAAGTAGGTTCTTTCCGACCTATAATAACCTGTCTGCTTGAAAATTCATTGCTGTAAAACAACACACATTTATGAACATCATTGCTGGGGCCATAAATAGATTAAGAGATTAATCCTCAGTATTCTCTAACATTTGCTCTTCAGAATTTACTAGATTAAATTATTTATATTTAGTATCATAAGAAGCTTAAATACATTTAGTATTCTTTAGATTTCACCGACTTTTTTTTTTTTTTTTAATTTTAGGAGCATTTATGTGATGGGCTTTTTCAAAAATAGTAAGTTAAGAAAGTTGTTGATTGGCTTCATTTGATGTTGACTAACTTCATATTCGACTTTACAAAGCTTTTTACTGACTGAGCACATTTTGGAGAAATTCCGATGCTTTAGCCTATTATTTCCTCTATGTATCCTAGATCATATAAAAGATTTGTTCACTGACTGCTCTTTAGTCCACTGAGGATTCTGCCCTGGTGTGATCCACCTCTACCTGGAGGGTATAAAACTTATGCTTAACTGCTGGTGCCGATGAGTATTGCCCTGTCATCCATATCCTGGCCTGTGACAGGCTGAGAGAGTTAGGTCTGTTCAGCCTGCAGAAGGGAAGGCTCCAGGAAGACCTTAGAATAACCTTCCAGCGCCTGAAAGTCACTGCAAGAGAGCTGAAGAGAGGCTATTTACAATGAGATGCAGTGACAGGACAAAGGGGAATGGCTTTAAGCTGGAGGAGGGCAGGTTTAAATCAGATATTAGGAAGAAATTCTTCACTGTGAAGATGGTGAGACACTGAAAGAAGTCACCCAGAGAAATTGTTGATGCCTCCTCCCTAGAAATGCTGAAAGCCAGGTTGGATAGGGCTTTGAGCTACCTGGTCTATTGAAAGGTGTCCCTGCCATTGGCAGGGGGATTGGAACTAGATGATCTTTAAGGGTCCTTCCAGCCCAAACCATTTTGGGATTTTGTGTGTTTGATGGTGACTGGGACAGAAGGAAGGAACTATATCTTCCAGCTGTGTAAATGTGAAGTTTCTGAGTGAGATTTCTGTTTTCTGTTTGATGACTTATGCAAATTTACTGTACTTTTTGTGGCAACAATAGTATGTCACGGGAATTAAAATATTTTCCAAGAATAGTAGTTTTTCCTCCTCAATGAACACGTCGGGTGGAGGGCTGAAGGATGGCATCTTCACGGACTAAATCATTGCACAAGGTTTTGAGATGAGCCTCACGCCCTTTTACTGACCATAAAAAAAGCCTATAGTGATGAGTCCAAACCTAGAAAAATTACTTTTAGTTACTTCAGTTAGGGCAGATGAATCTCATACTTTTATAAAGCGAATAGAACACAGATTTCTAACTACTTCACTGGGCTGAGAAGCAACCTTGCAGCAATTTACACTGCCAGTAAAAAAATTGTTCTTTTTAACTGTGAACTACCTACCTACTGTGATCTAAAGGGTAAGTTTTCAAATAGAATTAGAAAGATGCTACCATGACTATTGATTTGATACTCACATCTTCTCCCCTTCTCCCCAGGCTGTCAAAGGTCTGAACTAACAGGGTTTCATCCAACTAAAACAGAGACTAGCTAACTCCTGGGGATGATAGCGGGACATGCTGCCTTGCAGTCACTCTTGGGAAAAGGCAGTGCAATCACCATTTTTGCTCATGCATTTTTAAAATGCAAAGGCCTTCAACAATTTGTGGATTCTGACACAGCCTTGGAAACATTAAAACCAGGCTACCAGTCTTCAGCACTCCAAATGTGCTAGAACAACTACATGGCAATCCAGCAAGGGCACACACACAGCAGACAGCTCTGTGTCACAGTGTTCCTTTGTTGGTTTGCATTCACACTGAAGGGACATAGACAGGCAACTCTAATCTGGAAGGAAATTAACATTTCTTAGAGCTACGGAATTATGGAAGTGTCAAGAGTTATGGAAATGGCAGACCTTTCCCTAATAATCACACCCAAAACAGTTTATCCCCCACATCAAATAAAAGTAAAATGTTTTCTGTTAAGTAGTAAGTAAAGGAATATTAATGGGCCTACCTGTGAAATTAAGAACAGTATCAGAAGGGGACTCTGAAACATTAAATTAAATTAACAGTCTTAAAAGGACATGGCTTTTCACTGCAAGAATTTTTGAGATTATGTTTCAGTGAGATAATAAGGCAACTTGAAGAAAAACAAGCTAGCAGCTTTGAAAGAGCTTAATCTTTAAATTTATGTTTTTCCTGGTGGGTAGGTTAGGACTGGAAAGACAGCTCCCTAGTTTCACATGTCAGTTTTTAAAACTTGTTGTTACAACTCTAGCAGTAATTGCTGGTAATTTTTGGTTGTAAAAATACATTGTTTCTAATGTTTCTACGCTGTACATATCAGTTTACATTTACTGGGAGTAATGGTGATTCTGTCATGTCAGGACACTAGATTAATGACAGCTGATATTCAGCCTTCCCCATCTATGTCTGTGAAAATAACTTGAAGGTGAAGCACATCAGTTTTAAACTAAGAGGAACTAGGAACAAGCCCTGCTAGGATTACGATTTTCAACTGGTGTTTCTTTCTGTCTTCTCCAAGGATTTACCTCTGCTTTGAAAAATAACTACACACAGTTGGGTTCCTTATATAGCAAATATTTTGTAAGACACGTGTAATGTCTTTATATATGTTCCACATATGTATATCATTAGAATTTATAAGACCCACTGGTCTTAAAAAGATTTCATAAAAGAGCTGAAACAAGCACCTATGAACATGGAGCACAGCACAGTTCTTGCTTTTTCAAGTGTTCCCGATTCCTTTTATTTGCATGGGGGGGGGAACAGTCTTGAGCAAATTACATCTTCGAGATGTAACTTTCCATGGAAAGTAATGGCACTGCACCTGATTTATGACTTTTTAGCAAAAGTGCTGAATGTACCAATATTAACTCCAACTATTCCAAAATCAGACTGGGCTTCAAATCCTGAGCCCTAAAAATGATGCAACTTATTTAAAAAAGAAGCAACAATATTCACAGGTTTTGGTCTTTGTTTTCTATCCCACCTTCTGAGTCCCCCATTGGTCATGTTTTCACAGCCATCCTGGCCAGGAGAGGAGGTAATCTCTCAGGCATATGATAGGTATGCTCAGAGTCATGTGGTGGGAAATCAGTTGTGCCTTCCCCTTCATTCACACACTCCACCCCCACTCCCCATACATTCCCACTGAAACTGGCTCTGGCTAAAAATATACTTTATTTTACCGAATGAAAGCTCTGATTGTCCTAAAATAACATGAATTCCCATCAGGATCAGGGAACCATTGTACTAAGTGCTGTACAAACACGAGGAGATAATGGACCTGATTCATCCCTGAATTACTCTGGTTTCCATGGATTTACAGCTGTGCAAGTCAAAGGCAAATGTGATAATGAGCATGCTGCAAGAATGCACAGTTTAGGACAAGTTTCCTTCTGGCCTAAATCCTTTGAAATCTGTGGAATTAAGGCAACAGATGACGATGTATATTTTAAGGTTACATCTACTCTCCTGAACTAAATAGAACCAGACCTGGTTCAGTATTGCCGGTAGCTGCCCAGCGCTCTCTCCAAGCACTTTAGGAGAAAGCTGAGGCTGTGGACCTGCCCAGCAGCCAGTCTGGGTGAAACCAGGATGCTTTGAAAACTAGAGTAGTTTAACAGGGTGAATCTGGGCAGATCATGCCAGCTGGCCTCAGAGAAAGAAGTTCAGGTCCTGGTACTGATTATTTACTGGTAGACATACAATCTGGAAGTCTTGTTTCTACTTGGAAGAGCTTCTGTTCACATTTATTATCAGTCTATCATGCAAGTTTAACCAGAGAATAGTATTAAAAAAACCCCAAACTCACCCAACAACAAAAAACTTATGCCTGTTCCTCTTACATTTTTCCTTAAGTCACTGCTTGTGTCCCTCATTCCTTTTGAAGATGTGTTTTGCTGCAGACCAGAGCAGCTGCAGCCTGGTGAAGGAGCTGCAGGGCTGCCCAACTGAGCTACTGCTGGCAGGTATTTTTCAGAGCATGCAGCAGCACCAGGCAGCAACCAAGGCACCACGCACCCGCCTGTTGCTGCTGCAGGTCCCCTCAGAAAATCCGGGCTTCCTTTGCCACGGTTTTGGGACCTGTTTCTGTTGTTTAGCCTGCTGCCTTTACAGCACCTTCCCAATGCTTCATAATCACTGGCAGGCTCTTGCCCTGCCCCTATCTCACCCCAGTACAGTCAGATCATCACTTAGCACAAGTTTATGGGGCACTAAAGCAGCTAAGCCCTGGCACAGGATCCAGTGATATTACATCGTAACTTCCTTTTCAACACCTATTTGTGCAGTTACTTTTCCTCCTCTCCTTCCCTCTTATAACCATGTCCCCATAATCTTCAGACAAGTGTAATTCATCAGTGCAATGAGTCTGTCAAGCTCAGTCTGATGCAGGTTTCCTTAATAGCTTCATACAGGCAGTATTGTACTTTTCTCCATCTCAGAAAAGGTGAATGGGAAGACACTCTCCAGGCACCAGAAAAATGCTCAACTGGTCCATGACACTGTTAATTTTAAAGTAGGAGGAATAGAGAAAAGGAAAGCCCTAAATCTGATTTTGTTTTGATAATTCAATTAATAATATTATATTTTAGAATTAGGATGTCTATAATAATTTAGAATGCATTTTAGAAATAATTTTTAGTAAAAGTAAAAGTGTTTTGACAATTTATGATGCTTTGAAACTATCTTATGCTTGGAAAAATATCCTAAGTTCATTCCTGTTGTTCTCAGGGACTATATAATAAATAAAAGTACCAAACACTAATTTCTGATAGAGACAGTGGATATAGCACATGCACATCTGCATGGCTTAATGCCCACAAAAGTGGTTGGTTGAACATCTACTGCCAGATGTGAATGTCTTGTGTCCTGTGCCACGTCTGGGTAATTTCTGGGAAAACACCAGGGCAAAATTGCTGCAGGGAATGTGCCAACTATTTAACAGCATGGATAATAATATGCCAGTGCTGTTATGTTTAATTTACTAACATAATACAGTCAGTGAAAGCAGAATTGAGCCAACACAGGCCTTTGTGAAAGCCCCTTATAAACAGGGGAGAGGCTTCCAAGTGTGAAGGAGCTGGTCAGACACTGCTCACACTTCTCTTCGTCAGCCTGGAAAGCAGATCTCCATACACATCTGAGAATTTTTCTTTTTAGGCATTTGAGACTTTTTCTGTAATTTTGTTGCAGTAATTCTGTGCTGTTTCAGAAATTCATATGCAGTTTTCTCTCTTGCTTTTATTCCTACAGCAGAGGGTAAAGTGGTCCAGGCAGCAGGTTCATGCAACACATGAGTAAATTCTTCCCATGTAAAAGGGCACCTGGAAAAGGTAGATGAACAAATAAAGAAAGAAGATGTAAATCTATGCCATTATTTCTTTCAAAGTTCTTTCGTGCCATACCTTTACCCCTCAAGAGTCAACACTCACCCCCTACTTGACATTCTAATTGCTTTGCTGCCACTGTAAGTTTGTCTTGGTGCATGGTAGTCACAAAAAAATTCTGACATAAAGGCGGAGCTGTGTAAATTAAGGTTTGATTTGGTTCACTTTCTGAAATAAAAAAGAGGAAGAGATAGTGCAGACTAAAATAGGACACCTTTTTTTCTGTGGCAAAATGAAAAAAAAAAGCAATTGTTACTATAGTTAATTTGAACTATACTGTTTGGTCCAAACTGTTTTGTTTTGCTATATTATTAATTTTAAAATATCTTCCTAGCAGTACTCAAAGATTTAGTGTTTCAACTTTTATAGTTTCTCTTTCGTCAAAAAAATAGCTAATTGAAATTGAGCATGTAAATAAAAATAAATTTTTGAGCACACTGGTGGTTGCTGAAGAACTCTGGGCAGAGTACATACTTGTCGGACATGTGTGGTCTATTTTACAAGCTTATAATTGTGTTGAAAGAATAGTACCAAACAGTGTGTCCCTCTTAGCATAACTTGCTGCTTAGTCCAAACCTCAAGGAGCAAGTCCTGGTTTTGAATACAATTTTCACAGTCGGTGCATTACAACAGATTCATTTGTTGATAATTCAGGACCTTTTAATGGCATTTGTATTTACTGGCCCTGTACCGAAAGAGAATATTATCTTTAATGACTAATTTGTTCAAGGTGTTGAAAAACTCTATGCAATACAGATGAACAGAACAAAATCTTGCTCCTCCTAACTCTCTGGTCTAGTCTTTTCCTTTTCATTGGTTCCACTGAATCTGGATAAACTTGCTCACAGATATTAGGCTAAAGAAATGCATGCTTTTGACATGCTAGATAATGTTTACAAAATCCTGCAGTTCTATTACAATTAACTATATAATCAGTTTTACTAAAACAGTGTAAACTCCTCAAGCTTGTTTTTAATTGATTTATTGTGAACCAAAGACATTTGGTGGAAGAATTTATTCAGCTAAATTAGCCTTCAGACCATGTTTTCATTAAATTGGTCCACTCCCAGATTGAACAAGCTCCCATATTTAAAATATATATGGATAGATTGAATTTATCTGCATTCACATCACAGCAAATTTTCTTGAAATGATCAGAACAAAACAGAATTTGATATGAACAGCATCATATCATGACTACATTCCTTCTGTAGGCAAAGATTTGCAAAATCAAATCAATAAAATTCTGAGAAGGCAGGAAGCATTAACATTGACTTTTGCACAGACCTCAGGCTGAGGTAGTAACATATGGTTTTCCATGTATCTCCTGACAACTGGGAATTTTTTATTCCAACCACAAGCACAGAACTAGAAAAGCTATGTAGAGGAGATCCACCTCATTTATCCTCATATTGGATGGACCCTTACTTAGCACTTTCCTCATTTATTCTGCACTATCAATAAAAAGCAGTATCTGACCTTGATTTTCTTTGTATTCTTAGAATCAGCTTTACCCCTCGTGTAGAATTACTGAAACTGAAGGAACAATTCTTTTGTCTTTCACTTAAATTGTGTAAAATAAATAAAAATATCCTTAGGAGGGAAGAGGAAGGTGTCTAGATGACAGGCAAAATAAAGCAACAAAATCCAGCCTGTTCTTAATTGAAAACAAACCCCCGCTAAATTAGATCAGCACCTTGGGTGGTTTGCAATTTGCATCACTGATTTCAGTGCTTATGGGCTATTCCCCATGGAGAAATGCTGCCTGTGAAGGTAAATCCACCAGCAGAGGAATCCACGTCTGGAAAAAAAACACTTGTGAAGATCAGAAATTCACCGCTCAAATTGTGTGGGGATTTTTTCAGAGATCAGTTTGTCCCGTAGGACAGGCTAGAAGAGTGAAATTTGTCTTTCTTTATTTCAAGATTCAGCTTTATTTTTCTCAGACACTTCACAGGAACAATAGCAGGACCAGTTATTACTTATTCTGGTGAGTTATCTGTGGACAACTGGAACTGGCTATGAACATGGTTGTGTTCTCAGTGCTCAGAGAAAAATGCTACTGTGAAAACTTGCTCATGTGAGTAACATCGTGTACCAGAGAATTCCCATTAAGAACAAAATAAGATCACTATAATGCAGGAATGTATGTTCTTCTGCAAATGAAACATCTAAAGACAAAAGCCAACAGTTCATCTGTGACCTGTAACAAACTGTGTAATACATGTTTTACACTTCCTCATGTATTTCTGAATTTAAAATTAGTTGCAACAGACAGATATTTGTTAATGCAGGACAGGCATTGCAAAATGAATAATCCTTTCATGAAAAGTGATTTAGATTAGGTCTACAGTTAAATGTTTGTACAAGAAAAAAATAGGCCTTTCTTAAAGGATGTGTCCAGCCTAACAAAAATAGCTATTTTCCTTTTTCTGGCAAGTACCAAATTAACACAAACCAGATCCTCTGTTGAAGTCAATGCATATTCCTAAGGTCCAACCTTCCTATTTGATGTTATAAATAATATAATATTGCAAACAATAAAAAGAATTCTATTCGAATAAACCAAATATCTCAGTAGTTTTTCTCTTGTTCGGTTTGTTCAAAGTCACTGCCTGTTGTACAAATGGATTAAAATCAGTAGCCCTTTTAGTGAATGCAGAAGGAGAGCCACTGTTTTTCCTAATCCAATATAAATCATGAGTAAGCCCACAAAGTCCCAAAAGGGCCAGGCAAGAGGAACCAAGAAGATAAATCATCATTCAGTAACTGAAAAGGACCAAAGGGTTACTTTGACATAAGAAAATATGATTGGATTAATTTTGCCAGTTACAAGTTAATCAGTGTAATTCAGCCATCCTGATCTTCCTGTGGAGTGGAGAGAAACAGACGCCTCCTGAAGGCACCTCATTGTACTATCTGCCTCCATTGACTCTTTAGGAATGAGGATGACTAATTGAATCTAGATAACCAAATTGCATACAGCTAAATTTAGATGAGATCAGCTGCACATTTTGTTCCTTCCCTGTAAGATGCTGAGCACATGATTCCAAAGGATAATTTGAAGGCCTGCTCTGGGCTCCTGCATGAATCATTGCACCATATCCTCAACCAGTGACACCTCTGTTAGTGCTCCAATTTCAGTCTGATTCACATTATCTTTTTGGGTTGCCTGAAGTGCTCCAAGACTAAGAATTTGCCACAATCTTAGGCATCCAATGGTTCAATTACTCTCAGAGTTACCTCCCACTCCACACTTGCTCGAAGAACCCCCCAAACTCTCTCTAATTTGAATTTTTTAATTCAGCAGGAGTATTGAGTGCATTCAGCCTTATAGAAATTTTCCCTTTAAGATCAGCTGATCTTTTCTCTCTTTCAGAAAATTTTATTATCATCTTAGGGCTCTTTAGAGCTGGCAGCTTTCTGTATCCCACCATGCGTATTTCAGAACATAATTTAATATCTCCAGATTTCACAAGTGTCTTTATTCTGCAGTCTGATTTAGGCCGTTTCAGTTGGAGTGAGGGCAGTAAGAAAGCTTAGAGCTGATAGAATGAAACACAAGCCCCACCAAAACTGAAGAAGGTAATCTATAAAGTTCTTAATTTCATCTGTCATTTCTCTATTTTTTTTCTTTCTTTCTTTTGGATTACTACCCCATCACATGCAGTACCTCCCTCTGTAATTCCTATTTGCTTCACAAAAATAAAAAGCCTATCAAAATAATGTTTAGGGAGGTGCCTTACTGAACTCTACATATATATTATGGAAAGATGAAGACAAACTAAGTTAAACATGAGTAGTTAAGTTAACATAGACAATTTGATATCTCATTCTCATGTTCTGAAATCTGTATCACACTTCCATGCTCCAGCTTGGCCATTCCCTTCCTACTGAGGGGAAATGGGCGTATCTCCTTAAATGTAGGAGACAAGCTATTTGCTTAGCAAGTAGAACAAAGATTCAAAGAATGTTATTATTTTCTTTTTTAGACTATTCAGTTAGGAAACTGAGCTCAGTTTTTTTGGTAAGTGTATGTAACTAGTATTTTTAGACACTATCTTCAGTTTTTTATAGCTACATATTGTAACCTAATATATACAGCATTGGTCCTTCTGCAATACAAAATTTAATTACATCAGAAATTAAACACAGGCAGTCACCTGACAAACCAAAAAGGGGGAAAAAAGAGCAATGCGAAAGGAAGAAAAATCCTTAAAAATAACATAAAACTAAAAATAAAATTAGCAATGCCAAAGTAGTTCTCCCCTTGTCATAAAAGATGCACTTTACATCTTCCATTGGCAATCAGATAATTCATTTTGCGAATGAAATTTAGAACTAAGGCTGCTCTCAATGTTAATACCAAAGTATTCCAAAGGCTCCAAGCTGGATTCTGAGCTATTTGTGCTAGCTGATATTGAAATACACATCAGTGTACAGATTAGGATGCACACTTTTGGAGCAGTACTATCCCCTATGAGAGATGGAGGATGCCTGTAAACTTCAAGTACAACTCTTAACTGGGCTATCCCAAGTGGTATTAGAAGTTTTCACAGCTTAGTTCACAGAGTTACTCAGATTGGAGTAGAAGGGTTTTAATGATCTTTGTGGGAAACAAAATAAAGCCCATAGCTCCAATTTTGATTTGACATCTGCTGCAAAATGCATCTGAAACTACTTACCCAAAGCCAGAAAAGAAGCTGGTGCCAGAGCAGAAAACACTTCAAATCTTATCGGCTCACTCTACCACTGAAAGACTATTTTTAAAAAACACGATACAAGACTACTTTGTCACTGAAGTTCTTTTATTGTTTCAATCTAGGAGTTTTCACCTTGTGTTTTGCAGTGGATTGCTTCTGTCATGGAGGAAGGTCATACTCACCAGCAGAGAGGAAGCTAACTGTGCAGTTATGAAAACCTCTGATTCATTTCACAGCTAAAACAACCTACAGTGACGCTTATGGGATGTAGCCCGGCCACCATGAGCATTACACTTAAAGTAGAGTGACTCATGTTATTGATAAAGAAATTTCAAACCTCTTGTCCTGCTCCTGACCCTCCTTCTAATGTTAATACTTCCACGATTTTACAGATTTTTCTCTCCAATCAGCAAAGATGAGAGGTGCTCCTTTCTACTGCTTCTCAACAGATTAAGGGATGTGAGGATGTTGTTTTTTTTTTTTTTTTAATTCAATTAAACCTATGATTTTTTTTAAACTAATCACATGTTTACAGCAAAACAATGATTCAGTGAAAGAGGAAAGATTAGCAGTTTTACAAAAGGATCTTTCATGTCATTTATCCCTGCCTCACATCATTATCCTCAAAAGAAATCCCCCATTCCCTCTCAAATCCTCTTGCTGAAGATTTGTTCCCTTGAATTAAATAGAGAAATATTTATTTACCTCAGCTGATGATTTGTTGTAAATGATAGCAACAAACCAATTAGGTCATCAATATTTTATTTTGCTTTACAAAAAACCAATCAACCAAACCAAAAACCCCTCACCAACATTGAGAGGATTCTATAGTGAAGACACTAGTATGCTTGTGGCACAGGGAGTAATACGTGAACTTCATCATCTGTGGGTGCAGCAGAGAGGGTAGCTGTCATAGCTCTCCGTTTAGAGAGGCTGCAAAAGTAGCTGTGGAAATGTCAGTGCCATGCACCCAGACAACATCCTGAGTGTCTGCAGTTTTTCATTGATGATGAGCTGGGTGGCTTGAAACCTGTGTCTGCATGACTGTCCTGGCAGAGGACCCAAGATCTGCTCAGACACTCATGAACTTTCTTTAAAGTAGGAAATCTCGGGATCTATCATAAATCCAATGGTTATTACTGAAGAAGCAGCAAGGTTCCTAGGCAATCTGTCTCCATAAAACAATTAAAGTCAGACAGAGGAAGTCACTTTCATGTAAGCTGTAGTTCTTATTACTCACATGTAATTTACAACTGGGTCAAGAGAGTCTGGGAGCCACAATTGCATTCCTGCCCTTCCCATGCTCTCTGCAAGGCATTGTTAGAGAGTGTTCCTCAAAACCTCTGTTTAGGGTAGCTGAGCACTAGGGACCATGGTTTATAGTTGGATCTGTGAATGGACCTCACATCTGCAGGGTTCCATTTTGCAATGCTTGCTGTCTGCTGGAATTTATACCTCTGAATTTGTAGGGCTACCCAAGCTACTGAGTAAGGTGATGATATGTGAAGGATGGAGCCCATAGGCTCTGCAGTATAGAACATAGAAGGCCAAAGACTGCTTTAACACAACTTTTCACCTTTCCAATATAACATGATTCTGGGAAAAGGTTGCCTTTAACTCATAGGCAGCCTGCAGTGTCTTGCTGCACGTGAAATCAGGACTCCTGTGATGGAGCCTGGTGGATATGTCTGTGTGGTGTATGTGCTGGGACATCCCTGTCTCTCTCAAAAGAATCAGGGGCAGGCTTGGTTCCAGTGTAAGATTTTTACCTTCTTGTTATCTGGAGCTTGTCTCAACCCATGTCTTCAAACAGCTTGAAGTGAAGTGAATCTGGGCAGCCAGGGGGACACTTGAGGCACAATGTATATTCACTCCTCAGAAGGCAGCATGCTGAGCAGGGGAAACACCACAGACATAAAGAGAGTCTCAGCGTGACAGAATTCAGCACTTCGTTCAGTGGGGGACAGATAGAGGAAGACAACTCAGTCTTCATGAGAATTCCAGACATCCATCAGCTTCTGAGTTCATCTGTGAAGGAACTCCTAGTAGACCTATGGAGAAGGAATTTAGACCTACTATGGTATCTATGTAGATAGCTTTTTCCTTGGCTTTAGGATATTCTGAGAGAAAGATCAGCACTTTGGCTGATTCCTCCTTGCCATTTTATATGAAGTATTTAGAACAGAATGTAATACCTTGGCTTATCTTAAATGACTGTGTTAAGAATAACTTTTTCATCCTTCCATTAAAGAAATGTGATTACTTTGATCTTTAAAAAGGGGTACATAGAGTATGTAGGTAATGTTTTGTATCTGGTACTGGTACGATGGCTGCTGAAATACTGTGTTCGGTTCTAGTTCATGAATAATACAAAGATTCAGGATTTTCCCTGTTGAATAGGTTAAGGGAGCATTTGATGAATAATTAAAAGATTAGAAAAAATGGCACATAATAAGGAGCTTAACCTGCTTTCATATTTGGTAGAAGATGGAGGGGACCTGAAGCACCTGCTTTAAGGATAATTTGTTCATAGAGTTCTCCAGCATAACAGATCTAAAGGGTGAAAGCCAAAGCTCGAAAAAAATTGACTAAAATTAAATATCCACTTCTCACATTGAAGGTATAGAAAAAGAATTGCAGAGAGATGACAGGTTCTAAACCATTAGAAATTTAAAAATGGGGATCATACCAAAGACAGTGATCTATTGGGTTTGAGCTAGAAATTAGTTAAGAGGTCCTGTGTCTTCCATTATGAGGAGGGTTACATCAGGTGATATGCATGGCCTCTTTCAAATGCTCTGTGAAGTGGTATCCTTGGTAGCACCATTTAATTTGCCAGTTACACTCAGTAATAATTTGGCTCAAGAAGTAATGAATCATTATTAGTTAAGTAAGAACTAGTGAAGAGAATAACCAAACCATGCTTTTTGTTTTGAGTTATCTGAGCTCCTGCTTATGAAGTAACAATTAAGATTTTCTGTAGATCTGGTGGGGGTTCAATGGCTATGAAAAATGACCTGAGTAAATTTGGTCTGGGTCCTTGAATAGAAAGATAGAAGTTATCCCTGAAAAGCTCCCCAGTAAAATCCTGAACTCACAAGACTGAAGTTCAAATTCTCTTTTCACATGTGCCTTTTGTGCCTCCAGTTGGAGGTGGAAGGGGAGCAGCAGTGTGGGAACAACAAATCGGAGAATCCTAAACCATAACACAGGCTAACCCATTTTATGATTCTATGAAACTGTTGGATGTGTCCTGCTTTCAGAGAAAATTAATCCCTTCTCTGCATCTCAGATTTGGGCTTTTCATTTTCAGTCACTGCTTGCTTGAAGCAGTGTGTAACTATTGATACATATTACTAAATATTCTATCCTATATTTAGGCATAATTGTATTTCAGTACATTGGGATTCCAGCTAAGGAGTAGACCCCTATTTTTGCGAACTATAAAGGCCCTGAGTATATTGAGTGAAATATATCTTAGCAAGGAAGTTGGTCTGGCCTTCTCTGCACAAGGAAGATGTGATTGCTCATCTGATTTTCTGATTTGCTGTTAAAATAATAGAATTACAGCATAATTTGTTAGAATGGTCTCCTGAAGGTCATTGAGTCCCATGCTCCAATCCAAGCAATACCAAGCAGGGTAGATTTGCCCAGGATCTTGTTCAGTCAAAACCAAAAAACAAACAAACAAACAAACCACCCCAAAGAAACAAACAAAAAAACCAAATAAACACCTACCCTCCCCAAAAAAAAACCACAAAAAAAACAAACAAAAACCAAACAGACAAACAAAAAAATCAAAACAACCCACCAAAAGCCCCAAAGATACTTCCCTGGTCATTTACTGAATTTATTCACCAGACCAAGTAATGCCAAAATAGATAAGAGTGAGCTTTCATCTTTGTATCAAAGTGGAGATGGATTATGTCCCATAGCATCAGAATAAAAGGAATTTGATCTCGAAACCACACTTCATGTTTCAAACAGCAGAATAAACTAGCTTTGGGCCACTTGATGCCAATGTGATGACTACAGCCTCTGTATTTCTAACTAAAAGTTTACATATTGATTTTATTAGACTTTTTATTACTGGGCATTTGCTTTCACCCTGAAAAATCAGCCTCTTTTGCAAACGCCACAAGGGTTTTTTGTTTATTTGGTTTGTTTTTTTTTAAAATATTAATAATAAAGAGCCTGAAATAACAGTTCAGCAGTGCAAAGTCCTGTACAAAAACTCAGCAATATATTCTACCCTGATGCCACTTCACACACAAATAGCCACACTAAAGTCCAAGAAGGTGGAGACACAAGAAATAATGTAATTTATCCATAATAGGTCATTATCCAAGACTGAGAAGTGGAACTCATCATCTTCTTCCAGCCCAAATCTGTGCCCATGAAGGACTCTCAGAGGAATCCCATGGATATCACTTCTGAAATTCATTCCCTCTGCTCTTGAGTGGACAAAATTTCTGCTGATAAAAAAGGAGAGAACATAGAAGTAATGCAATTAGGTCTCAGACAGACTAGGATATTGATCTGCTTTTCAACTGCATGCTTATAACAGGAATTCTATCAAGATTTGCTAATGACCTGAATGTTTTACTGTAAACTCTATTCAGTGGATGGTTATGAATGCTAGCACAGCATCCCAACACATATTTTTTTTTATAAAAATGCAAATAAATAAATAAGGCATCTCTTGAGAACTGCTTTGTGTTTCTTAAAAGCTCTGGCTTATAAAGGGGGATCATAAGGAGGTGTGAAAATTTAGCACTACAGTCTTTATTCTGTGGTCATTCCCATGGCTGCTCCAGCTGTTCCAGGCAGCAAGAACTGCACCCTGGAGAATGTGAGCAGGACAGGAATTAATGGAGCAGTGTGGCTTTGCACCAAGCAAGGAGCACATCCGATGTGCCTCACACACTAATGGCACCACATAAATGAATAATGAGCCCTTCTCCTCAGGGGTGGGGGTGGTGTGATAAAGGGTGAAATCCTGGCCTTTTACAGCTCATGCCAGACTTTCCTTGACATCAGCCAGGCCTGAATTTCACCACAGAGGGATTTATTTCAGACTTTCTTCTCAGCAACTTTGAGCTATTCTGAGAAAGCATCCATGGCAGTCAGGGCAGTGAACATTTACACAATTGCAGAGATCTACTGATTTAATGCCCCAGATTGCCATTGGGGTGAGTCACTTCAGATGCAGGTCTGTGGCTTTAAATTGCAGTAGCATATTTCAACAGGTTTCAAGGTACTGAAACCAACATTTCCAAAGATAAACAACTTCTTTTGTGGTGATATAATTCCACCAAGGGAGTCTCCATGTTAAATACACCATGAATATGGAGAGGAGAGAATCTTAGGTGTAGTTTTAAATGCAGCTGGACATGGGTCTTGAGGCTATTCCCTCTTTATAAATGAATGGATTGGGTCTTGTCTTGTCTGTCTTCCTGAATAAAGCTGGACCAAAAATTGTCCATCAAAATTATCATACTTGAAGAAAATATAATTCCTTCAGCAGGACTAGTTATAAGAAAGAGATGGTTAATTGCATACACATCTGCCTTTAATTTCCCTATTAAATTACCTATTTTCTGCTGAACTAATCTATCGGGGGATTTTCTGGGGCTATAATAACATGCTTTAACCATCCCTGTGCCATAACAGTGGGAGCTGAATGTCAGAAAATATCAGTATTATAATCTTGGAGAAGGCATAATAAATTATACTAATGCCTGTAATACACTTATTATATTAATACATTATACTAATATCTTGCTTGAAATTATTGCAATATAAATTAAAGTCATGTCCTGAAGTTCCAGGGAAGTAGAAAGTTCTCTATGACTGAAAAGAACTGCTTGTTATTCCCATAATGAGTTTCACTTGCTCAATCTATTGACACTAGAACCTGCAACTGTTTGGGGTCCAGTTTGGGATTTTGGGAGGATGTGACCATACAAAAGACTTTGAGAAGGCACAGATCTATCTGCAGTAAGGACCCCTGTTGGAGGGTCCCCATTGGTCCCAGTTTGCTCCAATGGCAATGACCCAAAGACACCGGTGGGGTTTACAGGGCTCCAAGGACAGGTCTGGAGCTGGGAATTGCAAACCATCTGTGTGGCAACCTGTCCGAGGGAACCAAAGGCAGATCGGCAGAGCAGCAGGGACAGAAGGGTGCAGCTGATGGTGAAGAGGAGCAGTATTACATGCACTGCTGCACGGCACTGCACAGGAGGTCCTGTTTGACTCTTTGTTTTGTATACCTTATGCTGGTCTGCTTTCCTGGGTTCATAAGTGCTCCTTCTCCTGAAGAAAGATTTCTGTGTTCAAGTATAGTCTCAGACAGCTGGTTACTGGAGAAAGCTTAACTTTTAAGGGAACCTAGTGACTTTATGTTTTAGTTTTCCCAGTTTCTAGCTGATGTCTGAGACCAATAAAATTTTCACTCATGAGGGGCAGTGTGTACATTGACTATTTCCCCTTTAGTCACTGTTAACTACCAGACAATTGGGTTACATGTATGAACAAGAATTACTGATTTGTAAGCAACCTGTAAACCATACATATTTATATTGAACAATAAACAAAATTTAGAGTCTTAGTTTTCAAATTTCTGTGTGAAATAATTATAGTAATTTTATTATGAGTGGCACATTCAAGAGAGAAATAAATCAATGTCACATTATTTTTTTGTATAATTTATTATGTATAAAGAAAACCAGAAAAAAACCCAATGATAATTATAAAAAAATGCTGATAATTTCTTTTATGTTGAAGGTCTTGATTCTGTTGAAGCTCTCTGCCTGTGCAATACCAAATTCCAGGTAGACACAAAAATTCTAAGATCTTGAATATTGTCTATGGTGTCCATATTACATATAATATACCGTAAGTTATAGCGTAATAATAGCAATATTCACAGTCTATCACTGGCTTTTTCAAGATAGGATTAAGAATTAAAGGAAAGTACTTCAAAGCTAAACTAGGAATAGTATGTGAAGGCATGACTCTTAGATTCTTCAATTTTTTTTCTATAATAGAATATCCCATTCCCCGGAATAGCTTTTCCTTCTTAAAATCCATCTTTTTCTTAGATTTTACAGCTTCACACTTCTTGAATTACTCTGTTGAAAGAATGATTTGTTTCAAAATACTGCATTTCTGAGTACATCATAAAAATATATGTCCCGTTCCTAATGAAGTAACTTTACTTAAAGCATGGAAAGCAAGCAGTAAATTTTAATGCATTGGAGTATAAAATAAGCATGGCTGTCGTTTTTGATTCAAAAGTCTGTCAGGGCAGTATTCTGTTTCCAACAGCAACTGCCTTAGGCAGCACTGCAATTTAAGTGAGAAGCCAATAAAATATGTGACCAAGTAGTTATTTCTGTGAAGTAAATCTCATATATGAAGAATATCTAACTGGAACTATTTTTATTTATAACAATACAAATCAATGTTTGCATTGATATTAAAAGCAAAAAATTAATTTTATGAAACTCTTACTTATTATAAAATATTACACTATCTCTTTGAAGTGGCCAAAGCTGGGGGACTCCCAGGAGACTCTGGGTCAGCCTTGTATGCAGCTGGGATGGAGAATTCAACACAGCTCTTTTCTTAACACTTTCCCAGATGGGTCTATTTTTCTTTAGTTGTTTAAACTTCACACCTTCACTGCACAGAAATTTAACAATTTTTTTTGACAGACTTAGGTATGCTTTATAGATAAGCATGATATTCCTGATTTCCTTTCCCCCAAAATGTATGCACTTTTATTTATTTTTTTTACTCAAAACCCTCCAGTTTATCTTTCCTTAATGTTGACTTCTGAGAAACATTTCAATGTCAACCACATAAACTATCATTAAGTTCATGTGTTAACACCAACTGAAATGAAAAGGGCTAGACTTTGTCTTTTAAAATCTAGCATACTTTGTGTTCTGCAGTTTAAAAAAAAGACAACTATGCATGAGCTTTCACTCAGTGCATATGCAGAAGCTCTTTTTCAGAAGCATAGAAACTTGAAACATGTATTTTAAAAAATGAAAGCATGTGTGGTGCAAAATCTGAACCTGTCACAGGAACTAGATAAATAGCTCAAATGGGCCAGATCTAGCCAATGAACAGAGTGTTTAACAACAGTGATTTATATTATTTCCCTTTCATGTTATAATAATTGTCAGGAATTGAATTTATGTTGTGTCATTTCCTGTTCTAGCTGCAATCTTTGCTTCAAGAAATAAGGTTTTAGAACTTTAATGCCTTCACTGTTCTTGGAAAGATAACAGTAAATCGGACTGTTTTATGATTTCATTGCTTGGTTATTCGTGTTCCTTCTTTCCGTGGCCTTCAGGGAAAACTAGAAGGAAAGGGCAAGACAAAGAATTGTCTTCCCATCGAAAACACAAAGAGTTGGATTGTTGTTGCTGAAGGCAAAAAGTGAGGAGGGGAAAATTATGCTCTCCAAATTACTCCATAACAGGAAGTCCTATAAATGTCTCCCATTCCTCTGCTAGATCGGCATCAATTTGCAGTGTGAGCAGCAGAAAGGGCAGATGTTGGATCAAAGAGGAAACATTTACCTAAACAATTAAAAAGCACTCCTCCAAATTCTCTATATCCAACACAAGCCAGATTGCACAGACAAGCAAGATTACTTGCTAACAGAGAGGCAGATTTCTATTAAGCGTGGTGTTGTTTGATAGCAGCAGAAGCAAAGAGACAGTGAGCATGAGGAGAGACATGAATGCCTGATAGGAATTTGGTCCAGAAGCCAGCAAGAAATCATTAAGTGTGCACATGTTTCATCACAATATCTAATGTGATAATATTGTCTTTATTGATATGGTACATGCCTTTCAGCTCTTAAGTGGAGTTCTTTCTTCTGAAATGTGCATATCTGAAAATGAGATGTATTGACTCATAAAATTCAGCAATAGCTGAAAAAAAGTTACTAAACTGTCCTAGATGTTCTCTTGTCACAATGATAGGAAAGAAATATCAAAGAGTGAATTTAGTTTATATTCTGCAGAGTTGAATTAAAACAGAGGCCTATTCCAGCTAAAATAATATTTCAATTCTCTATTAATATAACCACAGTATTCTAGCAAGAAATGCAATTAATATTCCTCCAAACAGGAATGGGACTCCTTTGTCTCCTGTTCCATCTAAGTGACCCTCTTCCTGGGAAGCACACATTTCTTCTCCACCAGAAATGAGTCACAAAGGCATCTCCAGCAGCTTGTTTCACTAGACAGACTATGCCAGACTAGGGAAGGGAGTCTGTCCCCCCGAGCCTTTAAGCAGCACATTGCCATGGAAGCAGGGGTTGGAACTAGATAATCTTTAAAAGTCTTTCCAACACAAACAATTCTATGATTCCGTGATTTTGCTGCATCTCTCTCTTTTCCATGCTGAGAGCAAGAGTTGGGCATTGAATGACTGCGATGATGATGTGCTCCTCAGGCTGTTGATGGTGGGGCAGAGCCAGCTGTCAGGAGGAGCCTGTGCAGAAGATCTGGAGCCACGTGCCTTCAAGGGACTCCCTGGCACAGGCTCTCCCCACATGGGTGCCAGAGGACAGGGAAGGTTTGGGGAAGAGGTGGTTGGAGGGCAGTGGGGCTGGATGAACACCCAGCCTGCTCCGATCTGCAAGGCCAAGGTGGAGCCAGGAGCAATGCAAGCAGTGTCACCACTCCTCCACTCTTTCAGCCGCTCTCGTCGTCTGCCTCCACAGGATAAATATTTAACAAATGGCTGTCTGCCCTCCATTACCTGAATGAAAGGAGAAGGGAATGAGCTGGATTTTTGGCAGGGATTGCTGAGGTGGTGGCATGTCTCACAAGCGCTGATCACCCCAGAAACACTGACCCCACCAGCTGTGCTCTACAGAGCTTCTCTGCACTCGGGTAGTAAATCTGATGCACCAGGAGGACTCCAGATTTACTGTGAAGAGGAGGCTGTCTGCTCAGTGCACACGTTGTATGTGCATTGTGTCTCAGATATACACATATAGCTGGTCAGCCCAGAGTCAGAGTTTCCCTGGAATTTGGAGGCTGCTCAGAAAGAAACCTGGTTATATCTGGAAATTTGGGATGGATGGGCAAAGTTAAACACCAAAACCAGAAAACTTCTGGGGAGAACATACTGAATATTCTGGGACATGGTATCTCTTTACCCATAAAACCTCATTCTTTCCTCTTGACTTCTTTCAGTTTGTCTAGGAAATAGACATCAGTGATTCATAAACTCCATGATCTTCTACCCGTGAAAATGACAGTGATGCTGAAAAGGCTGCAGGAAATTTGGATAGCTCAGACTTCCTACCTCACCCAGTTTCAAAAAGGCCACATTTGCCTCTGGTGTTGGATGTTGTTTCAAAGGTCTGTAATGATACAGCTTAGCCCTAAAGCTGCAGCACTGTATTTATGTGACTTCTTTCACATACCTTATTATTTTGACCCCAATATAGTTTATAAGGTTTCCTTATAACCTTAAGCTCTTTCCTTATAACCTATAAGCTCTCAGCATCTGTTCTGATCATTCTCCTTTATTAATCTCAGCTGCATTGAGAATAATAAGTGCAGAAACAGAGAATCTGTCCTGGCCAGATTCTGACTATACATTCCAGATTCACATTCTGATAGATCTAGTCACTTGTAGTGGAATTACTTCAAAACTATACTGGAACAGATTCAGGATACAAAGGCCAGAAATTTAAAGCTCATCTCCCACTCTAGCAGCTGAGCCAACGTCCCCTTTGCAATAAGAGGACATGGAAGGTGACACTGCTGAGGGTTGCTTTTGCCAGGCTTCTAGAGCATAATTTGCATGCTCCTAACACTGCTCCGGGGGAGTATCCCTGAACAGAAAGAGTCCTTTGCTCTTGCACAGACTAAAAAGCCTCCCTCTATTCCGAATCCACAGCTACATAAAATACCAAGATTTTCAGGCATGTTTTATATTAGCAGCTCACATTCAGGGGAATGAATCCTTCTAGTTGCTGGATCCTTTTCCAGGCATAGTTCATTTTTCTAGCTGCTTAAGACATTCATGCAGGGCAGAGTTGTAAAGGATGTGTTTTGCTCTGCTCTTCCTTCAAACCTAAACTGATCAAACCTGAATTGGTAGCGCTCATCTCTTAGGATGCAAAGCCAAGTTAAGAAAATAAAGGGTATGTGGGATTATGATCACTTGGAGCACAGTGACTGGTACAACCTTTTACCTGTCTTGTGTTTCCTAGTATGGACAAATAACTTGATTTTTTTAGAGCTTGCAGCATAACCTCCTCATTATCACATTTGTCAAAACAGATGGGAAAGCATTTGGAAGGGCTGCTTAGAAAGTGGTGCTTTCTACAAAAAGAAAGTTGTATTTAAACACTTATTCAAGTTGTTAGGGAGGCAACAAATTCAGCTTCCCAAATCTGATCCATTTGCATAATTCATCTTTTGTTCTTCAGTTTTCTGCTTGCTGTTCACATTCCCTTCTTGCCCTTTACAATTCCACTGTGTAGGATATGTGCAAAATAATAGGACCAACATAAGCACATGTATTTCACAATCCCAACCACCACTTTACAAGCTATTTTTATGGGGTTTTTTTGGTGGCTTCATTTGGGCTGGATTTCCATTTTCTGAAAGATATCTGTTTGATTGAATAACCTCTCAAGTTTTACAATTATCCCATACTGTTTCATGTTCTTTAGCTTTCCTCCTTATTTTCTTTTTTTTTACTTTTTTTTTCTTTTTACATGCCTTCTGTGACTGCTAATAGATATTCTAAGATTTTTAATTTTGCTTCTTTTGATTTTAAAGCTTATTTTATTATTATTTGAATGGGTAGGCAGCTGGTGTTCTGTGACAAGAGCAGTAATTTTCTTTCTGATGAATAGTTTATTTGAGAAAAAAATGCAATTCTGGTTGTCCCAAAGCTATTAACAAATTTAGGTCAAATTTATGAAATAGTTTTGGCTGGAAAAACAACTTTGAGATGTTACATTAGCAAAACTGCTGGATAAGGAATCAGCTACCTTTCATCTATAGGTTTTGAAGCTGTCTCAACTTTAATTCTCTGAATTCCCTCTTTTTGAGGGATGCTGAACGTAAATCTCAGCAGAAGGCTTTAGGTATCATCTTGCACTCTGGGATAACGTCTCAGGTGCGTCCCCAGATCCCCTCTTGCTCACAATGTGTCTGTGTTGACTCTGAGCATATTTAAATACTTAATGGATCCAACCTGATCCAACAGGTGGGACTGAGGAAGGCCCAGATCAAAATCAAGTATAGCTAGGTGATAGAAAGCTCCCTATTGAAGGGGGAAATGTGAGGTCAAGATTTCTCAGTGAAGAAAGGATTGCACCCTGTTATCCACCCCATGACCATTCCATAAAAACTCCTGTGACAGTTCTGAGACTTTAATCTGGCATTTGTTTGCTTTTCTGGACTAATTAATTGACAAAATCCAGTTTAATAGTTCTGCTGTATGTCAGATTATTCCAAGATTGTTTATTGTTCATGAACCTAATTTGAGAATATTTTCTGAAGCATATAGGAATAGTTATAACTTAACTCCTGTGTGATAAGTGATTTTTACAGATCAGTCAGCAGGCCATATCTACCGAAGGATCAGATTGAAAATTATCTATATAGCTTTGGACATGAAATTCATTCAATATACTGACTTAAAATGACCTAATTTGACCTCAGACTGAAAGACTGTGGTCTGTTTGGACTGCTTTGGAGCATTACCTTGTTGTTTCTTGGGGTTTTAGATTTCCTTAATCAGAAAAAACCCCCCCAAAAAACCTGTTTAATCTGAAATAGTTCAGTATCACCATCAGACAGGGAAGAATTTTCTTTGCTGCTTACTTGTTCATACCCAGACAACAGCATCAATATTATCACTGCTAAGTAAGATATAATGTATTATAGGAAGTTAAACTTATTCAGTATAGGATTCCAAGGTTCTATGTTTTATTAATTATAATTGATTTAGTTGTAGGTTGGTTCTCATTAATGGTTAACATATTACACCAGTTTGGCAGGAGCTTGGTATCTTCTGCTCCCTGGTTCTGTGACTATTTGTTTCTTTATATATAAGTACTAAACTTTAACTACAGTTAACTTCACAATGATAATTGTTTTCTTTCTTTCTTGCAAAATGATATTGTTTTTTTCGTGTAAAAGCCTCCCTCGTGGATAGTGGTTTGTATTCACCTTCACTGGAGCAGGTGGCCTGAGTGTTGACCATGACAAAGGCTAAACATGCCACTGTGGAGCCAGCAACCCACATTAGCACAGTACCCTGCCATCCACATCCCAACTGATCCAGCAATGAGAATAAATAGGCGTGCAGACGAGTGTGTGGGCACCAGGCAGGGCAGCAGTTGTGCTGCAGCTTATGGGGAAACTCATGTGCTTAAATTGCACATGGAGCGTATGTTTAGTGAACCATGTCACATTCTTGTTACGGGCTAAAAATTCCAAAGTAAAATGTGTAGACAAGCCTGGTGTGAGAGCCTATTTAAGGAAATTGTCTCTGAGTCCTGGAGCCATCTGTGATATAAAAGTATACTGCACGGACTCCCTGAATAAAAGGATTCACTGGCAGGGCTTGCTGGAAACCTCAGTCAGAGATTTTTCATACAGCAGCATTTAGATCTTCCCCATGATGAATGAGATTCACTCAAAATGCCTGCCGTTCAGAAATGATTTCAGGCTTGAATAGTGTCTTACTGGTGGCCTGGTTTGATCCAGGGAAGGGAATGGGGGTCATGTGCTGCTGAAGAAGGCCTGATGTTCTTTTGGAGTGACCTCTAAAAATAATAATCATAAGGGAGAACCAGTTCAAGGGCAGTAGGCTAGAACCACTTGGAAACTAATGACAGCTCTACTTGTGCATTGAAGTTTCCCTCACAGGCTGCAGCACTGATTTAGTTGGTATGTTAATATGCAAGTTTAAATTAAATCAGGCTTGTGTCAGTTCTATTGAAGAGGCACATTCACTTAGCCCTGCAGTTTTATAAAATGCAAAGAAAGAAAACCATATGGCAGATTAGGGCAAATTACTCTAAAATTGTGGCTGAGAGCCAAGGGAGAGTGAGTTTGAGAGAGTGTTCACGTCTGTTTGAAATATGCCCACTTTCACTCTGCTGCTTTACACACTTGGAAATGGAAGGCTCATTTCCCTGTGAGCTGAAATGCATTAAATGCTCCAGATCTTAAAGAAAGTAATGTGTCCAGTATTTGTGGAAGTTACAATAAAAGCATATGTATTATTTTCTTTTTTTAAATTGGGATTAGATTTACTACCAAAGACTGAATAAAAAAGCTTAGTGCAAGCCGAGGAGCATCAAGGGGGGAATGAACACATGTAATGAGCAACACTTAGTAGACAGTCCTGGCTATTATTATTGCACGTATAGCACAACAGTGACTACAAGATTTATGCAGGAACTGAGATCATGCAGCAGTGAAAATAACTATAATAATGATCCCTGCTCCAAAGAGCTTTCAGTGGAGTTTTATTTTCCAAGCTGTGAGAAGCTTGAATAAGAAAATGAAACAGAAAGGAAATAAATAAATGGCACTTTGAAAACTTCTTTAGTTTTAATAACCTAGAAAGGTGTCCTAGCACTTTGTCACTCAGAGTAAGGAGAAAAAATGAAATATTATGTTTTCTTGGTAGCAATTTGGCTTTGGTACACAGTTCCTCTGAGTAATTGCACACATTTTCTGTGGACGCTCCATGGATGGGTGGGACCAGGATGGTGCAGGGTTCTCAGGAGCAAATATTCTGCAGTACTTATTACTGAATGAGTACTGAAATGGACAGTGATGGCAGAGAGCACCTGGGTCCTCAGCAAAAGTACCCTCCAGGTTGCCAGAAGGGCTTTTCTCACATCGTGAGGATCCTCTGGATAACAAGTCTTCTCTATCCTGCAGGTCCTAAACCCTTCATCTTAGGGGAGTGTCAAGCCAGAAAACTCAGAAGTTGCAGCTCCAGAGGATTACAAGTCCAGAACTACTATGTAGAAGCACTGAATTTTTTTTTCGGAGCCTCATCTCTTCTAACTGTAGTCAGGACTGTCCAGCCTGTGGCCAAGAGGACAGCTGCATCTGCCTTTCAGTTCTGAATGCTCTCCTATGTGTTATGGAAATTATGAAAGAAAACCACCATGGCCTGGTTTGATTCTATGTGTCAATTGAATTGATAAGACAAAAGGTAGATTCCTCTATAACAACTTTCATATCAGGAGTGCTACAGCTCAAGCTGTGTGTCTCTGAAGAGGGACCTCAAACAGAGAAATCGCTAGACATCTATTCCCTTGCACTCTAAATTCCCCACCCTTCTTGTGACAGATGGAACCTTTGGTCATATTTGGATCTGAGGTCTTCCTATGCCTCACTAGGTACCTTCTTTATCTCTGGGAGGTGGTGTCCTTTCTTATCTCTGAGGGTGCAACTTCTGTTAATGAAAGCAGCTTCCTTGTCTTCTGGCTTGAATGAGCTCTGGGGTTCCTTGGTTTACTTGACTGTGTAAAAGTTCACCATATCTGAGTGAAAATTCACAGCTTGTGGCCAAAGATTTCAGAAAATTAGGCTACTAGTGGTGCACAAATTCTGCTAAAGAAGCTGTACAGAAGTAGATACCAAATCACACAGTGTGCCAACTCAGCAGGTGACTGTACCAGCTGCCACTCTACCATCATGACAGTGCCAGTCGACAAGCTGCCACCAAAACAGCACCCAGCTTTCTGCTCCAAGCCTTGAAAATCTTTGATATGACTACGAAAATGTTTTGGAAAGCCTCTGCCTTGCACCGGGGAAGTGCTGCACTGTGCTGCCAGTGTGGGGTACCCAGCAGATACTGCTCTGGTTTCCATGGTAACTCTCTGTGTGCATTTATAGTCTCTCACAGCCTTCATTAGATTTAACATTCAGAGAGACACTGATTAAAACATGACATTCCTAACACACCAAAAAAAAAAAGAAAAAATTTGTACAGAACACTATTTTGTGGCATAGACCTACTGGGTGATGGCCAAATTAGTTAATAGAAATTCCAGATGACATTGAACTGACCACAAAAGGCCGAATTAATATAAAGTTAAATATTTAAGTGTGTCTCTCAAACTTAGCAATGCAGATGGGAGAAATGTGGTGCATGGGTATAGCAGGGATGTCTCACGTGAAATATATCTGCGGAATCCAAATCTATCCTGAGGGGATCTCATTCACATATTTCTCACTAGTGAACTTAAAAAGTATTGAGGCACTATCAAACCAAGATGTTTGCTTAGACAGGGATACAGCAGGAGTACAACAGGAATCTTTTTCCCCTCACTAATTCCTGTCCCTCTACCAGCTGGATCTTGCTGGAACTTGTGTACAGTGCTCTGTGATGGAAACAGCAGTGCAGAAAGGCTCTAAGCTTCCAGCTATGATCCCTCCTCCCCCTGAAAATGTCTTTGACCACCAGCTGCTGTCCCAGGATTTTCTGTTCTTCATTTTCAGAACTATATGAGAACTATCTTCCTTTCTCACTCCTGCCTTTGGGCTGAAGATCTCCAGTGCAGACTCTGCTCCACAGCAGAACTCGACTAGGGAGGGTCTCAATCCAGAGATAGATATCCAGTATCTGCCTACCCAGAGGTAACAGTGCTCCATTGTGGGAGGGGGACAGAAATGCAGGGTGTTCTGTTAATACAGAAGAGTAACACAAGAGTAGCACAATTGAAAGAGCAACTAATAAAACATAGTGGGGGGTGATGGAAGAGACACTCAGAACAGCAAAACTACTACAGTTTCAGTGCACTGTTCATTGCCAGTTCAAACTCCTAAAGAGAATCATTTCCATCTACCTCCTGCTTCTGCCTCATTCTACACTTAAGCACAGGAAAGAAATACCTGGATTTCACGGAAACCACTTCTCAGCCAAGGTGATGCATCTGCAAATCCTTTCAAACAGAACAGAGTCATAGGGCTGTATGGACACCCAGGGGTCATCCCACCTGCTGTTCCTCAACTCTTTTAAAACTTACTTCCAGACAACCTTTTTGAAATTATGCCAAGGATCATCCAGTACAGTGCTGCCACAATGGCTTTCATTTATATCTGAATAAAATTCAGCTGCCCTGGGAAAAATCTACATTGACATTTATTTTCCCCCATTTTGTTTTCCTGCTTGCATGCCTGAAAATATATATGTGTGCATTTATATTTTTAAATTTTGTTTATATTGAAACAATTTAAATTTATGTTTAAAACTGAAGTTTTTTCAAAACAATTATGAAATCACCTTGTGATTTCTTACAGATCACCAAATGCTTCGCAGATCACAGTCTGGGAAAGCTTCGCAGTCTGAGAAATATTCATATACATTTGATATCTGTACTGGGAGGTGATGAATTGCACCATAAGGCTGTCTGCACACTAAGAAATTAAACATGGCCAGGAAGCTGTGCTGGGCACTGGAATTCAAGCATTCCTATAAAAAAATTGCTAAAGCTTTACCAAATAATTGCTGGGCACAGCTCAGAGGTCAGCACGTGAGGAGCCATTCCTAACATTACTTTTCTGCATGGCCTCTCCATTTAGAAGGGTGGGAGAAACTGCAAGCGGACACTCAGTCAAAATAATCCACTTTGGTCTCACTGCAAGAGAATAAACATGATACCATTTGTTTTGCTCATATTTTTTAGTTGATGCAGTAGACACTTAAATGCGGTCAGATGTAGTACAGATATCTGTCCTCTGTATCAAAAGGTGTCACCACATTTTATTCCATCACCTGTCACTGTAGAATCAGAATATTTCCTAATAGCTCAGTAGAAGTGATAAGACTTTCCACCAGATTTCATGGTCTCTAGGATCAAATTGTTTGGCATTGTGTTTTCATTAGGCTTTTTTTTCCTTTTAATGAGTTTAATTATACATTTATTTAATGATATTTAGGAGTTGAAAGGTGTACCAGGAAAGCCAGTATTGCTTTTACAAAAATTAATTTGGTTTTGATTTCTCTAGAAATAAATGTTACAGCCCCAGGCTAGTGATGTAGGCTTTTGTTTTACTTATGGACCATGACAGCTTCCTCCAGAGGGTGATTCCTCCCAGAAAAAGCAGACATTTGAGAGACGCAGAATTACTTCAGGGAGGATTTACAGATATTTCTTGTGGTCATAAAGAGACATGAGACCAAATTTTCAGGTGAAATATATTTCAATCGTGTACCATACTTTTCAAACAAAAATAATGAAAAAGACTTTCAGAAAGGAAATTAATTACTGAAACAGAACAGGCTATTTAGGAAAGCAAAGTTATCAATTCTAGAGTGATTTCCCCATATCCTGCTTTGAATTAAGATAAAAACTGTACAGTTTTATCTCCATAGCAATAAAAGAAAACTCATATAAAAGACTGAGAAACAATGAGTTTGAATCTTGACTGTTCTTCAGCATTCTACTAAAAATTTTGCATTTATATCCTTCTATACTTCATCTGCTTCTTTCTTTCAGGCATTACTTGTTTACAAGTAACGAATCTGTCTATGTATTTGTCCAGTGAGCAGTGCAATAGTGTCTTTTTGGTCAGGTCTTCCTCAAGGTATTACGTTAGATGGTAACAAATAAATCATAACTTGAGTCTTTTTCCTTCTGTTTTTCCCAGCCAACAATGTAGTCATTCCTTAACTTGGATTTTGCATCAGAAGGATTTTTCTATGATCATGCAAGACACATGGGGGAAAAAAGGGAAAGTTTGTAACTCAGTACTTGCTCAGATTTTTATCTGTTTCCAAATCACTGGTTTATAGCTTGAATATATTTCCTTTGTCACCTTTATTTTGCAATTGGGAAGAAAATGAGATTTATCCAGCTTCCAGATTAGCCCTGTGTGTAGCATGAACATAGTTCAAGAGCTCTTATCAAGTTTTGGAGATTATCAGAAAGTTCAAATGGTTGCCATGAATTGAACTGCAGGTATATTCTCACAGAATACAAAGGACTAATGAGTTATAGTACGAACCAACACATGATTTTTTTATCGTTAAAGAAAACTCTACTTTGATATTTTCCATTAGAGCTGAATGAGGAAAAGAAAACAGGACTTGGGCAGATGGTGGGGACAGGCTGAATGCTGCTTATTCTGCTTCAGAACATCTATCAGACTCACTGCCAGAAGCAGTGCTCACTGAAAAAATAGACTTTCTGTGCTATTTTTCAAACCTTAGAATTCCTGAGCTTGTCTGTGAAAATGCCAAAACACAGGCTACATCTCGACCCATTGTAAGCCCTCTCACCCACAGCTACACTTGGGGGCTGGAGGCTGGGTAGCCTTGAGGTGGAGAAGGGGAGCAGAGACCACCACAGCCAAGAACAGGTGTTCCCATTGGCAGGGGACAGATCCAAAGAGCTGCCAAGGGCCCTGTTGAGTTCAGGGGGAGTCAAGGTCGCTCAGCATCTCAGCGGATCAAGTCCTAGGAATTCGCAGCCTTTGTTCTGCACACCACCCAAGAGCAGTTGGTTCTGTTCCTCTGCGCATGAGTGAGTGCTGCTCCAGCCAGAAGTGCTCCAGAAAAGGCCTCAGCTGGGAGGTACTGACTCCATGTTACTGCTGTGAATGTCACCAGTGGGAAATCATTGTTCTAGGACTCTGTAAGCCATGTCCCTCCATTATATGTGGTTTGAATATATTAGAATAAATTTAGGAAGCAATTAATTTTAGCAGTAGAGGGTACAACACAGACAATAAACAATAACACTCTACTTTTCAGACCTACTAATTGTACTCAAAGACTGAATTAAATCATGAGGATTTCCAGTTCTAGCAGTGCTGTTTCCAGCCCATGGGTGTGGAGGCGATGGACATGCCGTGTTGAGGCCGGTACACATCTCTTTTCCCTCAGTTTCTCTCTGAACCCAATTGCTCATTGTTTCTTTTTGCTTTCCCACTCTTTCTTTGTTGCCTGCTGAAGACTTTCAATGAGGTACTTGACCTCCCTTTGAGGATCCAGGTATACTTTATTTCCTGTGCCAATGCTGCTTCATGGACCACTTGACAAGAAAAATCCTGAGAGCCAGACAGCTGGCACCATCTTGGCCAAAATCTAAAAATGTTGCTGTCTCAAACTTTTAGGCCCCTATCTGGAGGCTTACAAATCCTCCACCCCTGCCCAGAGTATGACAGCATGTGTAACAACATGCAGCATGCTTAACTGAGCTGGTGAGTGAAGAGGCAGACTCTTTCCAGGGAAGTGTGCCACGGATGCAAGAGGCCATGCACAATATACTTTCATTGAAGCAAGTTGGAGTTACCAGTAACATTTGTGTCTGAGATGTCTTTCCATATGGTTGCTGTGAGAGAAGATTTACTTTAAGAGATTTGAGAAAAGTAAATGTTGTTTTTCTGTTTATTTCAGCCTGTTTACTTCCTGAATTTGGCAGCATTTTCTCTATAGTCAGCAGAGTAGTTTCCTAAGTCCTGGCAGAAATATTTTACCCTATTGTCTGTTTGAGTGTTTCACACAGAAACAGGAAAGAGAATATTTCTTTTTTAAAAGTTTTTCAAAGCCTGTGAAATGCAAACAACAAATAATTGTTGTTATTCTTGTTCTGCTTCCTCACCATCCTATATCTTATTGCATTTTTATCACAGTATATCTGCAGATTTTTTTACATTTTATCCTTCATGCTGATATAGCTGTCTAGGAAAAGCCATGCTGGTATAATCCTCAGTGTAAACAGCTTTGCTCTGCTTTAAGCATAGCTTTTCAATTCAACTTAAACCTCTTTTTAAGAGGTATAAACAGACAAAAAAATCTACAATGATATTGGATTAAGACTGATCAGTTTGAAGTTTATTTGTATCCTATCCTCAAAACCTTTTGCATATAGACCAGACCATATATGAAGCTCTTTTGAGTGAAACTGTGTAAGCTTATAGTACATTCTTTGGGCAAGTTTAAGCTTGCCTTTGTCCACTTTCAGACTGAGAAGAGACTATCTGACCTTTTTATGTGATATTTAGCCCAAGGTAATAAACCTTGTGGAGGCCCAGCTCTTAAATTGTTGTAAGTGTGGAAGCAGATATGTCTTTTTGTTATTCCACTCAGAGTAGACACAATGGATGAATGATCTTCACAGCATAAAATGCAGAGATATCTAAAATATCTTTAATTGTATCATAGGCTGCTATAAAAATCCTTTACATGTTCTTTAAAGGAACATCATCAGACCAGACAACTCCATTAGTTATGGCAGAAGATTCTGATGTCTAGCAGAAATTTACAGCTCTTTGGACAGTGGCCAAGTAGAACTCATGAATAAAAAGCCACTGCATACAAGTACAGTACCTGTTTAGAACTCATTGCAGAGGGGATGCTTCTGACTTCTTGCACTTGCTATGCTCAAGTGCATCAAGTAAGTCCAGCACCAAATACAACAGAGCTGATGCTTTTGAAGTAGCTACTGCTGTAATTCATGCTGCAAAGAGCTGCTTCTGGGATGCTGGCAATTTTGGGTAACTGAGTGAAATATATCAGCTCTGATGCCTGTCCACTCTGCACTCTTACTTCACTCAGGTGCAAATGATAGAATCATAGAATATCCTGAGTTGGAAGAGACCCAAAAGGATCATCAAGTCCAACTCCTGGCCCTGCATGGGACACCCCAGTTATCACACCATGTGCCTGAGAGCATTTTCCAAATGCTTATTGAACTCTCGAACTCTTGTCAGGACTGCTCACCTCACAGGGGAGCCTGTTCCAGTGCCCAGCCACCCTCTAGGGGAAGAACCTTATCCTAATGAAAATATAAACATAAAACCAGATTTGTCAACCAGATTCATCAGGAAACTGTGCCTGTTTTGTGCTGTCCTGGAATACAACTGTGTGGCACACACCTGTGAATATTGAGGTACAGATCTGTGAACTGGTGAAAAAAGATCCATAAAACAGTGGAGAATGCTTTTGTGTCCTAGTAGCATTAATTCCTCATTTCTTTCTCTTTGATAACTTTTACCACATATTTTTCCCTTTTTTCTCTGCAAGTGGCAGGACACTGTGTCAGTTACTATGTAGCAGTTAACCGTAGGTCTCCCTGACAGACCTGCAAGGAACAAGTGCTGATTGTTTTCTGCCTCCTGCAAACCTACTTAATTACTAATGGCTTACCTCTGGCTTTGCTTTGACACCTCTGGCAGATGGTACAAGTTTTGCAAAAGAAGTGGACCACTGAAAATATTCCAAACATTGAAGACCGAAACATTTTTATTTCTCCCCACTCACGCTTAGCAGCGATTTGAATACATAAATTAAAATGTATTCAAGATCACAGTTTATCTGCATGTGACAAAGATTGGAAATTGAAACACAAACAGTGCCTAGCTGTAAAGATATATGTTCATATATATCCCATACTTCATAATCTTTATATACGTATGTCTACATAAATGTATATGTGAATGTGGCTCATAGTTAGAGATGAACCTGGCTTTCATAGCTGGGCTTGGAGCTGGCTGGATAACTTAGGGTGTGCTAATTCAATGGCTGGTTAATTCAATGTGTACCACACTTCTACAAAAGGTCTTTTCTCTGACAGTGCTATCCTGTTGATGTGCAGACTGTTTAATCTTGATGCCTTGGAAGAAATATGTCCTTGAGTGGATTCCTTGTCCTGTGCAGAGGAAAGGAAGCATTTCTTTGCTTAATTCAAGACTATTTCCTCAGCTGGGATTTAAGAAACAGCCACATTCACCCTAAGCCTGGGTGACTGATCTGGTTTTCAACATACACATAGTATTGTATGCCAGGAGAATTCTCATCCAGAGATCTGCTTCTGCTTTCATTGATAGGAAACTTTCATGTATTTCAACAGACCCAGATTCTAGTTTCAGTCCTGTGTTATGATTAGAATGACAATAAAACAGCTTTAGTTTTCATATCTATGACAATCTTTTCTTAGCTTATGACCTGGCACACCATATTTTGGGCCTTGAAACAAAACCAGTGATCATTTCTTTATAATGGACTATCTATCAGGGAACAGAGATATGACGGATTTTAGGCACCAATGGTGTGATGAGGTAACAACCTTCAATTAGATTTCCCTTTGTTCACCTCATGTCTAATGAAGAAACAAATTCACAGTTGAGTAGCAAATGTGAGCAAAACAAAAGAAAAATATTAATTTGTTTAACTTGTGCTTTTGTCTTTTTCAGATTAAAATCTTCTATCATTATTTTCTTCTCACTTCTTTCATCGGAAGAAAAATACGCCTTGTGGATAAAAATACCCCTAAACAAGTATTTAGAACTGGCAGCCCATTAAAACATTCAGACTGAGAAAACCTTGTAACGTGTCCGGACATCAGTTTCTCAGATAAAAACAAAGGCTCATGACCTTCTCCTAATATGTATCAACTGGTGGACTCCCATAAGAGATCTGGTTTGTGTGCCACCTCCACTGCAATGCAAGGGAACATCACTTCCATGGCCAAGGGTAATCTTTGCATGTAGGGGCCCAGCAGAGAGGAAGTGTAGGTGGCACTGGTGTAGGTGGCACTGTTAGGAGAGGGAGTCACCACCTTCTCCTCCAGGAAAATCAACCTTCCTGCATCCTGGAAACATCCCGATGCTTTCAAAGCCCTCTAAGGATATCAGCAAGCCCACAAGCGCACTGCATATGTGCTCAAACCATTCTGGAGACTTTTTTGGCATTCAGATGGCACTAAACTGAGCTGCAAACCAATCTTTTCTCCATTCTGAAGCTGCCCCTAATTATAACTGCATATTTAGATAAAGGCATTTCATGACTTTGCACGTTTCAGCGACCTGTTCTTTCAACTATAGATTCTTATAAAATATACTCATTCAGCTTCTCTGTAAGAAGTGAAAATAAAGTATAACAATAGAATACTACTATGTAGAGCATCAATTTACTTAACAGCTAAAGTAGCTAAAAATTGCATTAATTTTCAACTTTAGGATGCTGTACTTAACTCTCCTGATAGCCTGCCAAACTATGTCATTGTCTGTGCAAAACCATGGTAAATCATCCCAAATGTGCAGAGCTTATGAAGGTACAACTGAACCCAAAATCTAGTCCTTCGTATATAAGTGATGTTGTTAAAAAAAAAAAAAAAGTCATAGAAATTGCTTTCTAACTCAAAATATTGATTATAGACCTGCTTCTTGTTCAGTAATGAAAGGCTCAGGGTGTAATAGAAAGGAATGTGAAGAAAACAAAGAAGAACAGAAGAGTGATATTTGTCTTACAGGAGCTGCTTTCAAAGTAGCTCCCACTATGTGCATCACCAGGGCAAATTGTTGCATTGAGCCAGATCTGAAGACTTTTAAGTGATGATTGTATATTTTCTGAGCTCCATAGGTATCTTTGTGCATAAATATTCTCTTCTCGGCTCATTAGGCTTAGTTCCTGACTGGGGAAAAATATTCAGTGATGGCATAATTTAAATACTTTAGGCTGTAGAGCTTAAAAAAAAGAATTCATTCACAGTAGATGAACGGATTTGTAACCTTTCTTGTGGCCTTTTTATGGAAATGAAATGCAAGACTGACTGACTTAAAATAATTAACACTCGAAATGAGGGTTGATTTCCAGTTAAGAATATGGTGCTTCAATCCTGGCTGCATTTTTTTTTGTTTGCTTGTTTGCTTTGTTTTGTTGGGGCTTTTCGTTTTATTTTGGGGTTTGTTTAGTTTCGTTTTTTTTTTTAAATTTATTTATTTTGGGGTTTTTTTTGTTTGTTTGTTTTGATTCTTTGTTGTTTGGCTCGGTTTGGTTTTTTTGTTTTTTAGTTTTATTACTTTAGGACCTCCTAGATTCACATTTATATTGCTATCACCCACATGATTTGGGTAGACCATAGTAGCTTCAAATATACAATAAGCTACATTTAAAAAAAAAAGAAAACAACAAACTTAAGGAAATACACACACCACAAAGAAATTTCTTGCTCCAACAACAGTAGTTGGTTTAATTTGTTTTTGTGCCAGAGTCTAAAAGTAAATACTCACCACCCCCACCACCCTCTGTCAAACACAAACAGAATTCAGCTTTCTGTTGCATTTTATGTCCTTTGGGCAGGTTTTTAATTTTTCTTTTTTTGGTAAGAAACTAGTGAAACAATATGTTGAAACAATATGTTTGTAGATAGTAACTTCCCACTGCCACAACCTGCTTGACCGAAGGAGTAGGATGAGCAAGGCAGAGTTCCTGCAGAGTTCCTGCTGCTATTCAGAGATACAAAAAAGACACTTGAGCGGTGCAATGCAAAATGGAGGGTCCATAGCTAATGTTCTTAAATCTCTTTTGCACAATGGAGCCACTGTTCCAACTGTGGTGAACATAAAAACTGGAATAAACAGGATTCATCTTATTTAAAAAATATTCAAGCTTACTCTAAGGTCAAAGTGTGACATAAGGGCAATGAGCAGAGTCTGCCTCTTTCTGTACACATGCATAAATGTGAAAGTTATTCCAGGGACAGGCAGTGTTGGTCTTTATCAACATTAGATTAGACTAGAGTATAACAATTTATTTCTTTATTCTGTCCAGGAGAAGAACCAGTGAAGGCAGAAAAAGCCAGTGACAGAGGGCTGCCTATCATTAACCCCTCATGAACACTCTCCTGCACCCAGGTACTTCTGTGGTATGCCTTTTCCCCATCCACAAAACCAGTTTCAGTAATCCCTCTTACTATCAGTACTCCATTAGAGCAGCAGTATAAAAACACAACCTCGCCCGAAATAGCACTTCTTGCACATCTTATTGTAGATGATAACAAAATCATTTAGTCCTAGACAGGGAATTACACTGGACTGCTTTTCCTGGCCTGTATACCCAAAGCACATCCTTTCCTCCTAGATCTGACACAAAAGTGCTTTGAAACAGCAGTGTGACTCGGGAGGATTAGCAACTCCATTGACTGTACCTCACTTTGTCACACCTCTAGCTTCGCAATGGGATCATCATAGGAGGCACTGTCATAACAAGTAGAGTTTGAAATGGGAGGTTTCTTCTGGAGCAGGTGTGTAGCTGAAGAGATGTTTGCCCTGGAGGTGAATCTGAAGAAGAAAAGGGAAAAAGTTGACAAAGCAGATAAATTTTCTTACGAATAAGCAATTTAAAAAGTAATTTATTAATTAATGCAACTAAAAATGCAAGAAAAATGAGAAAAAAATTATCTGGTTGTTTCTTGTTTCAACCTGTTTTACAATTAAAAAGGTAAAAATAGTAATTATATGGATACTTCATTTCTTAACTAAAAATATGGAGCTCATGCCAATCATCCATCTCTGCTTAACTCTTAATAGTGCAAGCCATGTCTGACATCCATTTGTAACCAAGCTGTCTTTATTTGCAATTCCACAAACACTGTCAAGAAATTTGCTAAACTGCAGAATTTCCAGATTTAAATTTCAGCAATTAAAGACACAGGCTTCACTTGAATCTACTTAGCTTCTGAATTTAAAAGATACTGTCTTTTGTAGGAGAAATCATAAATTATTGAATCCATCAAATGACTGACTCCATCTATACAATTTTTTTGTTTAGAAACCTCTTCTAATCCTTGCCCGGTGTGACCGCAGCTCGCTCACACATTTTCAGAACACCATCCACAGAGTTTAGCACTGGCACAGGGGTCACTATAAAATGCTGTCAGACTCTTTTAGAGAGTGATTCACACAACACAGTGTTATATTAGTCTGCATCCAAAAGCAGTATGTGGTGGTAGTAACTACAAAAGTAACGTTTTTTCTGAAACAAAACCTTAAAAAAATATTATTGCAGTTTCTGTAAATTAAGCTGCAAGGAAAACCTCTTGGTGGATTCAGTTCACGAAACCTGCTCACACTGAAAGGACTTTGATCACATCTCCCCAAACCAAGATGCATGTTCACATGTAAACTTTTACCATATCAAAAGTACACCATGCTACAAAAATATGGGTCATGTGCTCAACCATTGACTTAAATGAAAGGAGTTACAGAGATATGACACAGCTCACAAGAGAAATGCCTTTGCTTTCATAATCACTAATTTTATAACACAACTATCCAATTTTTAATACAGAAAAGAAAATAAAAACAACTAAAACCACACACTGCACATTCGAGGCACCAGGAAATGATTTGCCTCATAAAATATTTAATCTCCACACATCAAAGTATTACATGCATGCATTGCACTCCTTGACTTCTCCAGTCATTTATACTCCACTAAAACAGACATTTAGAGATAACTAACCTTTGTTAGCCAGCTACAGGCACTTCACTAATCATGAAAGAAGAAGGTTTACTAAGCTGGAAATTATTGAGCCCAGGAGTGATAGATGTAACAGGAAGTTTATTAAAGACCAAGAACAAAGTTTCCTTCACTCGGCTGCAATGCAGATCTCTTATCTGTGGTAAAAATCATCATCACAATGTTTGTATGATGTGGAGATGCTTTGCCTTTTAATGTCCTAGTGACATCAGCAGGAATCCCATGAATACAACTTAACCATGACACTAGTTTCAAACTGGAAAAATTCATACTACTTCTTTTGAGTGCATCTTAAGTGAGTAAGAAAAGCAATAAAATGCATGCTATCCCTTTGCATTTTTACCTATTTTGAAGTGGCAAGATATAGTGGCAAGTCACGAATAAAACCTCAGTCTTTCCAATGGACACTTTGGTATTACGTTTACTTGGGTAATGCAAAGAAATCCCATCTGCAGCATTATTCACACTTGGATTCTTTCTCTACGGCTTGGCATATATTTTGGAATAAATGGATTTCAGTTCCTCTGCCACTTGTTCACAACTTCATTGGAAAAAACTGTTTTCACTAGACTCGTCCTTTGCAGGGATAGGTCTGTCACAATAAGGTTTCTTTGGCTTCATTTAGTTGGAAGAGTTCAATCTTTAACTATGGAGCTGCCAGTGCTTTAGTTCGTGAGACCCAGCTTTACTATTTCTTTTCCTAAAAGGAGTAATCATTTGCAGGCTAACAGCTTAAGAATGTTTTTCTTACATTTGGTTCATCTTTCTACTTTAACTCTCCCTAGAATAGACTATGCACCTCCAGGTCTGACATAAGAAAGCTGGTAATATTTCTTTGTGTCACTGTTTCATTAAAAAATACTTGCAAAGCATTGTAATAACATAAAAACTAAATTTAGGAACCTAAATAAATTGAAGGTAATAAAAGAGCAAAGAGGGCAAAAGATATTTGACACGTTCAAAGTCAGCTGGCAGTTTATAAAGCAATGTTGCTTTCCCTGATCAGGAAGATACTTTCTTTTTAATTAATTTTTTTTTTCATTCTCCTGTTATTTGTGGGTAAAACACCTGGTAAGAAATCTGGTAGAAGTCATTTATCTGATCTTCAGAATTTTTTTCTCAAGGATTGAAGGATGAGAATTTGCAAACTGGTACTTGACTTTATTAATGTCTGTAGACCATCCTACAGTTTACCTAGTGTGAAGATTGCTGCCTGTCTGAATTAATTCCTGACTAGCTGAACATTTTTCTGTGCTCTGCAGTTATGCTAAAGCAGAAGAGATACCTAATTTCCCCTCCTTCTTTCCCTCCACAGCTGTCCTATCTATATAAAAATGATGACCCTCTTGCAGTCTTCATATGTTGTGACCAGCAATGCCGGTAGAAAGAAAATCCAGAACATGGAACCTTGGCAGAGGGAACAATTTGTTTTGTAATATGGCCAATTTACTGACAGTTTTTGCATTAGGAACCTGATTATGAATATCTGGATAGAGTTGCCTGCTTGATGGAAACTAAAAATAATATAAGAGTGAGGACAGAATTTGCAAATATTTTTCTTTGACATCTCTGGTCTCAAACCCTACTCTAGCCAAGTGGGGATTGTCAATCACTATTTGAAAAGAACCAGAAAACAGAGGAGTTAAAACAATTCCTTTTTTTCTCTTGTGAAAAGCAGTATCATAGCTGGCTAAATAAGGTCTATACTGGAGGAGAGGGAGGGGAAGGGGGAGCATGTGCTTGTGTTGTAACATGACTCCTTACTCATCAGATAGCACCCATCATCATCACAACCACAGCCTTTCAGTGTGCTGGAATAAACTAATTATATCGCTGACAGCTCAGGTTTTAATCCCCATTTGTAAGCATTTGTCATGAGTCTTGGTCAGCCAGTTTTTAAGGATTGCCATGAATTATATATTTCTCTCTTTTTAAGACTGCCTAAATAAGGACAATTACAATGCCCTGGAATGGCTTTCAATAAACACATTTGTGCTTGCTGCTGCTGCCAGACAATCTGAATAGGACAAAGCTTTTTACAGTGCTGATTGTAAATTAGAGTTCTAATATTCAGTTCTTCTAGAGCTGAAGATTGTTCAATCTCCAGGACAATATGCAGGGAGAGATCCTTCTCATACTTTGAATCAATGGAGCCATACTTTTAAAAAGGTTAGATACCAGACCCACTGAATTTATTGACCTCAGTAAAGTGAATCCAAGTTCACATTTCCTTTAATTCCACCAGTCTTAATGTGCATTACATACACTTATTGGACAGCAAATGCAAGCCAGGCTTCATCCCCCATACTGCTGGACACTTACCTGGGATGTTGTTAGGACCCTTGCCTACCCTCCACCCATTCTCAGTAAAAGCAGGGGACATTTGCACCTCAAAGACCTGGGCACAGGGCACAAAGGGCAGAACTAAAGGGTGAAACCAAAGCAGATTTTTTTTTCCCTAATAGAGAAAAGCAGCCTAGTAGTGAATTTTTTTGAGGAATGCAATACACTTGATGGTGTGATGACTGTGGTATTATACAGTAGTCATTAATATTGTACTCATCAGCATGATGCAGGGCCTTTCTCAAAGAAAAAAATCCTGTACAGAAATAGCTAAATGAAACATCTAAAAATCTTTCATTTTGTCATCTCTGCTCACAGTGCACTGTTCTATAAAGTCTTAATGAATCAGTGAGGCAGTCTTCTATACAGTGTGCATTGATATTTAATCTATAGCTTCAGGAAATATCTTTAGAAAAAAACCCACTATTTTGCTCCCTTCTTTATATGTTTAATAAATTAACAACTTGAGCCAGATTCATCACTGGTAAAATTTTGTTCAGTTGCATTAAATGGAGTTACAGCACAAGGGGCTTAGGGGCTTTATATTTTAGTTATTCAACAATCTTTCTGCATAGAATACACTTTCCATGTTTTTACACCCATTTTTGGACACCTGTAAGAAAAAACAAATAGTACAAACAAGTTTCAGGTACAGGCAATGTACCACATTAAAATTATATTAGTTATTTGGGCACTACTTCAAATAACTCACCAATAGTCAGAAACAAAGGCTGTTTGTTCTGTATCTATAAACAAATTTTGCATTACTGTTTCAGTGATAAAAGTACCATTGCTCTTCTGGTTGCCTACACAAGCAACCTATGTGACACTAAGTACTTTGTATGAAAATATATTCTAGTATATAAAAGCAGTAACACTAAATACAAGACAAGCAAATAGCATAAAATTCCTTTCCATTCTAATAATTTTTTCAGGTTGGAAGGGGTTCTTCCTATTCACATCTCAACTGTTGTCAAGGGTGAGAGCACTCTCCATTCAATATCAGGTAACAAGGAGGTATTTACACGTTTTTAACAGTCAGCTTTGATAAACAGACTGTTTTATGGTATTTTCTTCAGTCCTTCAATATTTTTATGAGTCTTCCTATACTGCTTCAAATTGTTCGATATCTCTTTTGAAAATGTGAACATCAAAAGTATCTCTACATTATTTTTTTTCTTGAGCAGGAAAGAAATGGTTGGGTAATAAAATCCGGTGAGCAGGGTCACTTGCAAAGGAAAAATCAATTCCCTGACTATATTCTTTGGCTGTCTATCCTAATATCTCTAGAATTTCATGTTTAACTCTATGTTAGTCATGGTTTATAAATCCATAACCTCCTTTCTGTTATATGACTCTCCCTGTGCTCCATATCCTTCCCCACTTTGGGGGTGCACTTCAAATTCCCTGCCCCATATAATTTTATGCTTATTATTATCCTTTTTTTTTTTTTCATTTTTGTACTATGAGCGTAAGCTGCATAGGACTATTGATGGACCAAGGCAGGATACAAGGCTTGAGGAGAGGCTTGGGTTGAAAGTGTTGCTCAGGTTAGTATTCTACATGAAGAGTGAGTGCAGCAAAGATCAGGGGAAGTGGTAGCAGTGAGGATGCATTTGTTAGAAGTGGTGATGAGGTAGGGAAATCCATTTTGCACTTCATGTGCACTGAATTTGATTGTCAGATGAGTACACATTAAAAGATGTCAGAGAAAGGAGGCAGAGCACTGATTTGCACAGAGATGTTGTATGTGCACTAATATAATGCAGACCCAGGCACAGGTTTTGACCCTGGAACTCATCCACCTACACTGACAGAACACTCAGCAGCCCCTGCCACTGTTTTGACCTTGTCACTACTCCAGAAAAAAGCCTGCAAACTAGCAAAGGTGGGAGACCACTCCCAAAGGGCAAATTAGATTAAACCAACCCGATGTGAAAATAAGGAAAATGTAACACTAGGGAAATGCCCATGATAGTTGCCCTTAAAATGAGAGAGTGGCTATGGGGTTTTTTTGTACTGATGTAGCCAAGTAAACATGTCTAGAGTAGACTGGTATATTTTTGAATACAGAGATCTCATAGGACATCTAGCAGACAACAGAATCTCTTATGTCAGTGAGAGAACCCAAAGATGCAATGCAGAAGGATCAGAGAAACTAAAGAAGAAAGTTGAAAAATCTTCAGAGATCTTCAAACTGAGCACTTGGCACTAGAAACAATTTGGTACAGGTCAGCTTCCTTAGAAGTTTTTGTTTCTGACTGTACTGCTTACCTTAGTAGTTTGCAGGGCACCTTTTGTTGTATTTTTTAGAAACCTCATTTGTAGTGAGTTTACCAATTTCCAAGACATTGATGAAAATGCTGAAAAAAAAATATATCTAAGGCAGAAATACAGACACCTGCAGCTATTTTTCTGATCTGCCAGCGATCTCTTAATCTCTTATTATGCTTTATTGTTACTGTACTGTGCTGTATTTTGAATAATACTTTGAAGTAATATGAAGTTGTTCACCCTACGGGAGTCCAAATAGAGTTACCGACAGTTTTCTCAAACAATTATAATTTTGTCAAAGTATCACACCAAATTCTTTGAGAAAATCTAATGTTCAGAAAATTATCTTGATCAATTATGGTCCTCACTCTTCACTCCGTTTTAACTGAATAATGTGTGAGTCCTCTCTCACCTTCCCTCGTAGGATTTGCACCACATGATCCAGCCTGTGATTACTCCAGTATTCCTGTTTCCCTTTAATATATAGTGATACTACACAAATAATTTAGCAGTTGTCACATTTTCTCTGGAAATTACAAGTAAATAATATCAGACAAGGTATAGGAGAAACCAAATCTTTAAGGAATCTGATGTTACAACATTATTTTAAAAATACTATATTCAGAAGATGTTTCTTCAAATCCTTTTTATATCTAGTTGGCTGGTGGATGGATTATGATACAAACTCATAGATCATCACTCCAAATGCAGAACCATTCCCACTCCCCAATATATATACTCAGCATTTCTGTATTTTCCTTATAATTAATGCCTGGATCATGTCCAAATGCTTCACCATTAGAAATTTCAATTCCTTCTCCTTTTCATCTGGGTTCCTAGCATTAGTATGCAGATCTTTGAGTCCTCATTTTCCTTATCAAATATCAACTTAGTCTGTTCACATCTCCTTCAGTTTGATTGTACAATGTATTTGCATCCCAGCGAGATTTGATCCCCTAGCTGTGACACATAGCATCCTATTTTTACAGCTCTCTCTCACTGGAAAACAGCCCAATGCTCTGCTAAAATAAAACTTCTCCTGTTCAAGGTTTTCTGCCTTCTCCCTGTCTTTACTCACTTTCCAGAGCCTCAGGAGTCATCCATTGTACTTTCTATAGATTAAAAACCTTGACATAATCCACTGTGAAAGTCACATGAAAAGTGTAGAATTATTAAAAAGGTAAGTAAGTGATGGTTTGATGCAAAAGACAGGACTAGCTGATGCTCAAATGTAAATATTTAAATAGGGGCTCTAACTCATATTCATTACACAGTTAGATTACATGCAGAGCATCTGAGAAATACTTGCACTCTAATTGGGACATACCAGAACTGCATTGCTTTTTCATGGTTAAGCATTTTGCCAGGAAAGGAGAAGACACTGCCTCCCTTTTTGCCTTTCTTTTGGTTAGTAGAAATGTTGACATTGTCCGAAATGGAACAGGGTTATATCCTGATACATGGTTCTCCTCTGGAGTTCAAAGTGTTATTGCGATGACCAAGCTCATTCAGCTTCTTGCAGTTGGGAGAAAACTGTAAAGAAGCATTTCTCCAACAGAAGAAAAGGAGGGAGATGGCTGCTGAACATGCTAAGCTGATGTGACATCCCCAGTATCTGAAAATGTCCTGAAAATGTTTTCAGGAATGTGATATGAGGTGCCAGCATAATTGGCTTTGCTGGCCGTTAAGTGTTTATAATTGACGAAGGTCAGCAAGATTGCATGACTTTCAGTGAAGGAAAACCCAACATATATATTAATAGTGTTCAAAAGTTATAGAACACTTAAAATCCATTAGCTAAAAACCATTACCTAAAATCCAGATAATTTCAACAGGCATAAACTGTAAGCACATACTTTTAAGAGAATTTGTGCTTTCAAGCTATCTTCATGGTACAAAATTTAAAGAAAAAGCTGTAATTGTTGTGCGGGGAGGGTGCTGATACACTGCAGATTGTGTACTGTCAAGTGTCCCTGAAGGCAAAGTTCATAAATGTTAGCATCTTTAGGACTTCCATCCCATCCCATCCCATCCCATCCCACCCCCCC
>VXBU01003647.1:163858-179958 GCA_013400315.1 Bombycilla garrulus
AAAAATAAATATACTCTTTAACCTTACCGAAACAAGACATTCAATTGCACATGAATTTTCTCAGTGTAGAATTTTATTTTCCAAACCCAGTCAAAAGTCATTTCAGAGACTGAAAAAGTTGTATCTCAGAACTTTGCTTATCACAGTGTTACAAACATTCACAGGTTTATGGAATTTCATAGTACTTTGTAATCTGATTAAAATTCATGCTTCTGACTTGTCCCTACTTGAAAAATCTTAACATTGGTTTCTCAATCTCCCAGTTATGACAAAAAACTCAGAAAGCACCCCTAAAGAATGAAATGGGCAAACAAAAAGTAACCTGAAGTATGTTTTAATGATTTTAGGATATTTCAGGACTATGTTGGGACTTGATTCATATGTAAATGGCTGGCACTACCAACAGTGATATTCCTTTGCATAGCAATTAGGTTAGCTGCCTTCATCTCCATTCCACTTACCAATGCCAAAGTACGTTACTTTTCTACATCTGGCATTTTTAAGCCTCATTGCTGAAGCAATTCTTTGTTTTCTAAAGCAAGTGCTTCTTCTAGGGATTCAGAAGCTACATTATTAATTTCCTATCTGCTTAGTATGCTCATAAAGAATATATGTCTGCAAATACTGATACAAGAAAAGGCCCTGAAACATGATGATAGCTAATAAAATATAAAAGCAAAGCTTTGCTTTCCTGTTGCTTTGCATACATAGTAATAAAATTACTTCCTGAGTAGGATATAAAGTTAACATCTCTTTCCAAATTGCTTCAGCAGTCGTGCTCATAAATGGTATGGTATTAAGCCTAAAGCAACACAAACATTATTTTATGACATAGTATGCCCTTAGTATGGAAATACTGTGTGCTATTCAAGAAAGAGGCTCTGTAAAACCCTTTTGAAGGATATGGTCCCACTTGATTGATGAGTTAGGAGATCACAGTGAGTGTTGTCACATTCAAAAAGTCAGGGCTGATAAGCCTGCAAGACACAGATTTAATCCTCAGGAGGAAGAACAAAAAGCTAACAGAGCAATACTGAAATGCAAAAGGCAAGAAGCAGCTGGCTTTAAATTAATACCTATTTAAATGATGTAGATGGAAACAGTCCAACTTTTAAGGTATTTAGAGGAATTCTATTTTTACCATACCACTAATTAATGAATTTTGTGAATTACCTCTGTACTTTTTAAAACTCCATTAGGCATATCTAAGAAAAAAATAACCATGGATGAGTTCTTCAGCATAGTGTATCATACTACAGTTGTATTTCAGGTTGGGATGCCACCATTATGAAGTTCATAAGCTGTAAAGCTCTACAAGGTACTTGTGAAAAAGAGGTAGCACTCTAATAGAGGAGGAACTTCAATTTGAATGTACTGAGAGTGCAACTCAACAAGAGTGCTGTTGTTAATGATTGCAGAGTCACCCTGGAGTAAAGGAACTGTATTCCCTCCTGAAGTGCCTTTCTTACCTTCCTCTCAAGGGAAGAAGAAGGTAGGGTACCAGCTGTACCAGGATGCATAAGAATGGCCACAATAAATGGTTTCCAACTTTAGCTTCAAACAATTCAAGGGGTAGTTAATGCTGCATAACTCACATGGCCATTCTAGAAATGAAACAATCACAAAAAGCACAATCATTCTTCAGATGAACATCACTGATATCGTTTCACATTTGCACTCCCTTGTTTGGGATTGCTCATTGTTCTGCCAAAACCCATACTGCCTTGCCAACGGCTTGCATGCACATTCTATAAGTATTTGAAGTAAATGGCTCTTCACCAGAGAACATACTGGATAAGACAAATTAGCCAACCTCCAAGTAATTACTACTTCTTTGAATGGCAGCAATTTTTAGAAATTCCATCTGATATTGACATCACATTCCACTATGCATTTTACAGACATGGTGAAGTTTAGGACAATGCTGGAGAGTCACCTGAATACAGTGAAAGTGCGACACAGAAGGAATGAGTAATTTCATCAAGGCTACACAACAAAGCTCTGGCAAAATTTACAGGAAAGGCCAAATATCCTAATATAAGGTTTAAACATTAGAGCATGAACTTTAACTGACACTCATAAAAATCCAAAAAAAAAAACCCAACCCCAGCAAACAAAAAACTCCAAAAAATTTCAGACACAATAATTAAAGAAAAAAAAATCTTTTTAGAATAAAGATAAGTGTTTTTTTCCTTTTCCAGTGACAGAACCCAGAATCCTTTTAACTAATTTGTTGAAGAAATATGCCACAGTGGAATTTAGTATGACTGATTAAACTATGTTAATACATTTTCCAGCTTTGGTCCCCAGTCGCATTGCCCCATCTACGACCTTTCTAACTCAGGAATTATTTTACTTGTTCTACAAACAAGCATCCATCCATGCCAAAGGATATCATGGTTGAACAGAAATTATTTGAACTGCAAGCACAAAACAAAGAGCACATGACATTCTGAACCACATGTATTTGTTTGCATTTGCTGAATATACCATATGCAATGGTAATTCTGCCATTATATAAAGGCATGATATAAAGTGAGTTTTAGAAGATTGATCCTTCTCATTTTGAATAAGTATAACCCGTACATGAAAGCCACACACATCACAATACCATTTTTTTTCTAATAAGGTGTTCCCACACAAAGTTGCTATGGAGGGGAAAACAGCAGTTGGAAAAACAAATTACCTTTATAAGTCACTTGTATGGAAGACTCAGTGCATTACTTCTCCCTGCTGTTTCTTCTCATATACATCTCACTACCACAAAACCACACACACGACAAAGGTAACGTGTATACATTCTGCTCGGTAGAATATTCATGACTTTCCTTGGAACTCTTACTAATGGTCTGACCAAGAGCTGTTTGTTGGAGGGTGGTGGCCTAAACATCTGATCCTGAAAGCATCAGCAATCTTCCAAGCCATGCCTTTCTTCTTCAGGCTGACAGCTGTAAGCTCCAATTTAGAGTGTACAGCACAAAAATAGTAGCAATGAACTGGAAAATTAGTCTATGCATGTGCACCATAAATCTTTTTACCAGATTCAAGCCTCAGCTACTAACCCAGAAAAGCATGGAACACATAAGATAGCTAAACTCTTAAATGAGAGCAGGACGAAACAACATTCCGATACACATGTGGTGATAGAATTTTTTTTTAAAAAAATAGTATCATTCCAATGGAAGCCTGCCTAATCTCACTCAATTTTATTATTACCTAATATGGTATATTGTTACTAATAATATACGCCAAGAAAGATGTATTTCTCTTTTCAGTGTCCTATTAGCTCATCCCTTTGTCATCCCTTGATCACTTGGTCCCGCCTTTTATTCACAAAATTGCAAAATGTAGCACCACAGTAAGAAGGCTGCAAGCTGCCTTTGGTAGCCAACAAAACTGAGAAAATGTAAGAGTCTTACCACCATCCCTTGAACCCCTGTGGGAGCAGTTGTGTCAATTACTAAAACTTAGAGGAAATTATTCCCATTCTTACTTGTTTTAGGGTCCCTTTAAGGCACTGTGAACTGACTCAGCATAAATAAGGCTCATTAAGTTTAATGCTGATGATGTCTGGACAGTGTTAGTGCAAGGAAGGTTTTGCTTGCCCTTTCACTTCTAATTCTACTTCTACTGCAGCACCTTCTGTTCCCTTCCTGAGACTAAAGCAATTTTTAGCTATTTATGGGCAAACAGTGCAACCTTAACCTAGATTGGGAAGCAAGGAGCATGAAATAGCTACTGTCCTATCCTTTCCCATAATTGCTAAAGACAAATTATTTTGAAGGGGAGAAAATCTGTTTTTTGGGGTTTTTTTTCCCCATCACAATATTTTGCATGACATCACACAAACTGTTCTGAAAAAAAAGTGTAGAATTTCTACAGTGAAGTGTCTGTGGTAGCAAGAGGAGGTTTTCATTCAAAATGTAAATGCTGGTAGCATCAGCATCTGGAGGAGCGCAGCCTTAGGCACCATTGTAAGAAGCAAGAGATTTGGACAGGATATATTCAATCTTGCTTTAATGGTATGATAGTCTGCCAAGACAATCTTCTAAGCTTTGACATATTTCATGTTGAAAAATATTATCATCAGGTGCAAAGGAAATGCCTCTTCACTGAGGAGTTTTGTAGCAGTGTATCTGATGACATAATTACTATGTGACTACATATTTCATGAAAAACTTTCCTGACCTGAATAAAAAAGCAACAAACATTCTTCTGAAGACAATCTCATACACCAATGGAATTAAATAACAAGAAAAGTAAAGGACTCCGATTCTCACTAATGGCTTTGTAAGAGAATTATTTTCCATCAGCATGCCGAACTTTAAATCCATTGCTCCTAATTAAAGCAAGTCAGCGGCTGAAAAGCCTCTTACACGTTCAGCCTCCTAAAGCTTCTCTGCCTTCAGCCTTCCTAAGATTCTCAAGACCTCACAACATTCCAAAGTCTTCATTTGTACCACACCTCACTCCTCACTTTAATTGAAAAAAGAATTAGTTGTGGCCTCTTGCTGTGACTGCCATGATGCTATGTGTGGCACCTTTCTCCAAAATTGTCATTATGCACATTCCTATGGACTGTTCAAAACTTGCTGACACTGTTTAGGATTCTCTGTCCATCTTTGTCCTCTTAGTTCAGCTGCAGCTTTGAAGTGACTCCAGAAAACAGCTAGATGTGAGGATGTACTCCCTTTTTACCCTCCATGAGGCTCTAACAGCAGAGATAAAATTATCATGTCTGGGAAAAGTGAAATTATAATATAGCTTTGCATGTTTGCCTTATGAGCCTTTAATCACCAAGCAGATATTTCTACGAAGGGAGAAAAGGAGGATGTCAATTCAAGCAGAATTACAGGGAGCATACAGCTCACCCAGTGCCAAAATCTCCAAAGGTGACATGTAATCACAAGGGTGACCGAGGTACTGCCAGATTCAGTTCTGCAATGCCTAACTACTAGAGATCCTCAAATTAGGAAGTATACTGCTGAACACTTTTACTTAGGGACAAATATCTACTTCCAAAGAGACCAGAAACCATTTTTCTTAGAGCTTTGGAGCTCTCTGTCCCAGATAGCTTATAGTACAGGAGATGCTTCAAGTAAGTAATATTGTGATGAATGTGAAAAAGGTTCTTAGCTGGTTTAAGTCAGTAGAAGTTTACCAAAATCAACCAGCTAAAAGTTAACTACAAAGATGTGAATTACAATTTTAGAATTATATTCAAGGAGCAATGTTTTATAATAAATCCATCAGAAACACTAATATATCCCATTTTTTTTTCTTGGACTAAAGAAATTTAGTCCAAGAATTTTAATTGGACATTTCACTAATAAGCACTTTGCATCGTCCCCCCGCCCCCCAGTCTCACAGCTGTTCCTGGGATGTCATTCCAAAACCTGCTTTTCAACAACTCAGACACTCTCTTGGGTCATCTTTGCCTCCATAAACCATATGCACCACAGATTTAAAAAGTCATACCTTTTCCATCTAATTCAGTTGTACTTTTTCACTGTAGCAATAACTTACCACAAGTATTTCCCTGAAGTATTTTTCATTATAGCACAGGGCTCAATTCATTCACTAAGGAAAAGGTTTGCAGAGCTCCTGGAAGTGGCCAATTTCAGATAACGAGACCATTGGAATTAAATATAGGTTTAGACTTCTTTTTTTAATCTTTCCCTTTATCTCTATCCAAATCTTCGCTCCCTTTTGGCTGCTGTCACTACAGCACTTCAGATTCTGGCACAGAACTTGTAAAGGAGGTATTTCAAGAGATGGTAAATCAAGCTATTCAACGCTTTCTCTGGCTTCCTTTCTCAGAGGTTAAATATGTTTTCAAACCAGTAAAAGAAGTGGAAGTTCTTTCAAGCTGCACATCCCACAAGGCAAGACAAGCAGAAGGGGATTTTTCCAATACTAACCACTAACTGACATGCAAGCCTCAGAAGAGCTTTTTTCCTTCTCTAAGCCACAGGATATGCACAAAGGCTTACTCATTATCTTTTCATGTCATCTCCAAAATGACAGATACAGGGCTATCAGCATAATGGGACATGGAATGTACACATACATCACGTTTCATTATTCACCTTTACTTTTAACTCAGATTCCTAAGCCAACTTCAGGAAAGAATGCCAGCACTTACATGCATATGAGAGCTCTCTTTTATGCTAATTTTATGAGAACAAGCTTGCACAAATAACACAGTCTAAATATGTAGTTACTCTCTGTATATAATAATATCCCAGTTACAAAGAGGATGAAACGTATTTTTGTAAATATATTGAAAGGCCTTGAATTCATATTATAACCATCAAGCAAATATCTGCAATGACACAATTCAGAGACCAAGTAGAAATGCCACTGAACCTCAGAAGGAGCTGCAGAAACTGAGTAGACATTTTTATAGCCTTGTTAAGCAGTGACACATCTTTTTCTATAATTATCCTGACCTCAGTTCAAAACCAAAAGTAATGCAATCAAAATAATATAGCAAAATGTGTATGCAACCATCCAATAGCTGGCCAGGCCAGGCAGCTGTTTGCCAAAATACTGATCACCACTTCAGCATTTCACTGTGCATGCCAAATGTACCTTTCATTTTTACAGCAGTTGCTGACCAATGCTGAGCACTGACTGTCAAACATGATGATACTCTATGAGAAGCAGTTTCAACTGCTGTTTGTATGCTTCACTAACTACTTTTGAAGGTTAACGCAAGATATGTGTGGGAAGGAAAGGGAATAAAGTGGTATCATCACTACAAATATTAGGTTACTTGAACAAATTAGTCTTAAGAAAAACTAATGAAAGTGGTGCTTTAGCCAAACAAAAACCACCACAAGCAATACAGACCAGCTGGATATAACTTTATAATAGGATGTAAGACTAAATTATATAATGAGCATTATTCATAAGGGATTATTCATCTCGCCATCGAGCAGACATCTAAAGAAAGTCAAATGGATTGTGGCAAGTGTTCTCCACTGACTAGAAAAGCAGCCTATAATGACTACCATAGATGTACATCTTTGCACTGGAGCTACCCCTTAAGGTTAAATTAATTCTCTGTCTCATTCCAACATTTATCTTTACTTTCTACATCACAGAGAAATTCCGCCTTCACTGCAGAGTATCATTCCTCCATCATATTAGTAGAAACATATTACAAAACAAAGATAGAGTCATTTTTCACTGGCTTAGTTACCAACACACAATTTTCCTGGGAACAGAGGTACCAAACATGACTATCCCCTTTTACAAGTGAGGAAAAATGAAAGCTAACATGAAAGTTGACATCAGCTTGAGCATGATCTGCTACAGCTCCAAAGGTTAAACTAAAACTAGAATCAAAATCCCAGGACACACTCTTTCATCCTTCATTTCATCCTATCTTAGCATTATGATCATCTACCATGAGTCCAACTCTACTGCATGCTGTTCAACAAAGCCATAGGCCTGAAAGGCGAGTATAAATATTAATCAGAAAAATAAAATAGACAGTGAATGATATTAAATATTTCTTTTAACAGCTAAAGACAAATACTCTCCTTGTTTACACATGGTGCATCCACACAGAATACTCGAACATGATGCAGTTGCCTGGCTGGCACTGGTTAAGTGTCAGAATGATATACTAGAGAAGCTTCAAAATTATGCTGAGCCCACGTTATTAGTCTTGTAAAGGGGGAAAACTTACTATCTTGAGCAGTAGGTCAAGAAAATACAGTTTATATACCTTTGGTACTTGAGCTATCAACAATGAAATGTGCTTTGCAGATTTATCACCCTAGCTCAGTGTAGGGCAACTGGGGATGTTCTTCATGCTCTGCTGCACCATGTAGACATATCCTTAATCCTCCGTAAAAGCAGATAACTAACATAATACTGACATCATCCTTTAAAATAGAAAAACATTATAGACAAGGATTCAACTTTCTTATTTTCTGAAAAACAATAAATAGTTTTAAAATTTGGTATAGGGTAAGTTGGAGTATAAAATCACCCCTGTGCACGCACGCACACGTGTGTACCTCAACACATACACAGACAAGCTTCTGCATAAACACAGCACTCTTCTCCCACTTTGTTGCTACTTCTTGTAAGTACATTAAACTACCAAAGTGTGGTCTTTTTTTAATTGCTTAGAAACAAAACATTTCAGTAGTATTTTTTCCAGAGGAGTCAAAAACCGAGTCCTCAACACCATGAGGCACTGCAAGGATGATGCCTTCCAACCTTGTATCTGTCCTGCTGGTCTGCCATGAACAAGTCTTTACCAGCACTCTGAAACCCTGGCACACAAATGTGATTTTCTGCACTGATTAATGCTGATCTAGCTGCCTGCACCCAGAATACAAGTCAAAGGAGCAGGAATGCCAGCACAATGCTAGTACGTTTGAGACAATGATCTTGCCAAAATGTAATGTATTTAGCATTCTGGAAGTGATGCAATGAAAACTGTTGTTAGAAGACTTGGGTAATTTCAGAATAGAAACAAAACATCATAAGTCTTCACAGTTATTTTCACCCTTTAATATAAATTTCATCTCTTTTGAAATAATATACATTTCTGTATTCCTCTGCTAATGTGGTCCATCTATTCTAAACTTTGATATTAGACAGAATTACATTTGCGGATATTAGGAACATTTCAGTTCTGTTAAATTTAAATTGTTTTTAGCAGTGAAATTATGTCACTGGAAAACAAATATCTTCATTACCAGAAAGCCTCAATACTGTAATAGCTCATATATATTAGATGACAGATGAAAAACACATTTAACATGTGATGTCTGATCACATGAACATAGGTTTGCACTACCAAAGCAGGATTACAGTTTTGGATGTTTCAGTTAACAGTGAAACAAGCAAGTCTCTCCTATACAATGATCAAAAGAGAAATTAACATCCAAAATGTATACCAGCAGCAAATATATGTGTTTCACTTTTCTCAGCCAAAAGTCAAACAGCAATGTTTTTAAATTCTTTTAATTAAGGAGTATTAGGACATTCTGACTTTAACTGCTTCTTCCGCATTGACATTTCAAATTGCCTAAATCAAAAGTATGTTATAAAATAATTAACTTTGTTAAAATGAAGGCAAAACAAGTGAACAGTTTTAAAAGATTTTTAAAATGATGCTTTATAATATCATTCAGACAAAATTCCATGTAACTTTTTCTTCTCTCAGTTATAGCCTCTTTGGGGTAGCTAGAAGACTAACATGCTGTCCTATCTTCTGTATTGTATTGTCTTTTTTCAAACTTCACCATAGTTGGCCACATACAGTCTGTAATCTGTCAAACCATTTTACAACAATTATGTACAATGATCAGAACAAGACACTTTCAGCCTCATACTGATCATGGCTCACTTCAAAGCAATTTTCTGATTTACAAGCTGTGATTCATAAAAAACCCCATTGCATTTGCCCAGAAAAACATACAAATATATCAAACATATGAATAGATAACAGAAGTTGCTGAAACAAATGCAAACCTGGCTCTGTTGAGTCTGGTTTCTCATTTCTAACAATCATTTGTTTTACCCGGAGGCAAACACCTTTATCAAGGCTGAAGTATCCATGATTTGTCAAGGAAACAGCAGGAAAGTTTCACAGAAGCCCATGGAAATTAGCTAAAGTGAAATAAAGGACACAGCCAGCTTTCTCTTGGGAGATCATGAAAGACATGCAGAAGAAGAAATGGTAAGACATCCATAGACTGTGGCATAGCCCTTCATACATGTCTGTTTACAGCCAGAGATACATCAATAATTTCTGACATAAATAAACAATACTTTGACTTGCTGACTTACATAGCAGGGATAGCAATAATAATAAAACCATCAAAACTCCATAAAGGCCTTTAATGTATCTGAAGATATTTTCATTAGTGCAATAAGTGTTAAGCATCTATTTTGCTGTTAACAGTTTTTACAGCAAAGCTTTGAAGAATGTCCCACAGGTTATCAGTAAAGGCTCTACACATTGCATATAAAATAAGAACCAACTAAACAATCCAGAAAAGTACTTTTAAGTTGTGGCCCAGGACTAAAGCTGGAATCATAAAGGACAGGTCTCTTACTGGTCTCATCTGGCACAGTCCCAGTGGAAGGAAGACATCTCAATTGACACCAGCTGAGAGTGCAGTTTGACGCATCCCCTTATTCAGTCTTATGTCCGTATTTTCCTTTTTTTCCCTTTTATGTTCTAGTCACCAACACCATTCTGGCCAGTCACTAATAATCCTTAAAGGCTAATCATCCTGTTAGCTTGCATTTGAAAATGAATCTCAGATGTAGGAAATTAAAGCCTTCCTCTCAAACATAAAGCAGATTCCAATTGAAAACTAAAGAATTCACATTTCAAGCCAGTCTCCAAGGATGTCTTTCTCTATTGGTAACATTTGGAGATGTTTGAAAGGAGCTAATGAGGACAGGTTTATGCGACTGGTTATAATTTTACCTTCCCAAATGCACATTTCACATTTGTCTCAGTGAATTATCTGGTAAAATATTTCATTATAATGAATAGTTTAAAATGCTTTGCAACCAGAGAAACATTTTGAGCCAAAGTTTCAAAAACAGTCACAAAAGTGAGTTTGCATGAAAATGGACAATTGCCTAACTGTTCCAAAAAAAAGATAAAATATTTAAGCACACAGAAACATAAAAAGTTGCAATGCTTCGAACAACTAGATGATTGAATGTATGATGACAAAGCAGAGGGACACAGGTAGAAAAGAAACTAGGTAAGAATGAGGAACACACTATATAAGTAGCCATTTTATAAGCTGTGTGAACAACCTCAAAGAACTTCCAGTGTTCACTGAAGAACTTTTTCTGCTGTGGTGTTAAAAAGATTTTAGCTAAACCAAGCTTTTCGTAGAAGTATTGAGAACAAGTCTTCCTGACGAGGTGGCATTGTGGCTTTTCCAAGGGCCACTGTGAGGAGACAATTTCACTTGATGAAGCTGTGAGACTTCACCAGTCCTCTTCCCACTAGCCTATTGCCTGCAGCAGGTCCAGAGAAGCAGGAAACTGCCCTTCAGTGTAGTTCTCTCCATGCCAATAAATGCAAAATATGAGTCTCCTAGGCTTTACTAAATTAATCTTCCAAAGAGTTCTTCCCTGGCTTTAACAAGAAGTGGAACAGATATGGAGGCTCAAACCCTTGACTTCCAAAGAAAAACTGAAGACCTGTGATGAGATTATTTATAAAGACATCCATGACATACCTCGCTGTGGCTGAAGGACACAGTAAGAATTCACATCACTGATACCCTCAGAATTACCGGTAGATGACAACTGTTTATTTGCAGCATGGCAATACAGATCAGTGTCTCAGCATGTCATATTGTAACATATATTACATTCACCATAATTAAAAAAAAAAAAAAAGAAAAAGTGGAAAATCAGCATCTGTAATGCACTATTTTTGTTAACTTTTGTCAAAAGTAAAAAAATTATTCCAACAAAACCAGGTTTATTATTGCTCTCATATCCATAAGACCAGGTAAATGGAGTGCTGGAAAACTGTCCCATGATCAAGGAGAGCTGGGTTACAGAATACCTTATTCTGCCATTACCAAATTTGTGGATGACACTAAGTTGGAAGTGTTGATCTGCTGGAGGGTGGAAAGGCCCTGCAGAGGGACCTGGACAGGCTGGATCAATGGGCTGAGACACACAGCATGAGATACAAACAGGACAAGTGCCAAGTCATGGACTTGGGTCACAACAACCCCTGCAATGCTACAGGCTGGGGACAGAGTGCATGGAAAGTGGCCAAGAGGGAAAAGACCTGGGAGTGTTGGTCAACAGCAACTGAACATGAGCCAGGGTGGGCCCAGGTGGTCAGAAGGCCAATGGAATCCTGGCCTGTACCAGAATAGCATGGCCAGCAGGACCACTGATCTGGACCTCTGTACTGGACACTGGTGAGGCTGCACCCTGAGTGCTGTATTTAGTTCTGGGCTCCTCAGTTCAGGACAGATGTTGAGTGGCTGGAAGAAGGGCAATGGAGCTGGTAAGGGTCTGGAGCACAAGTCCTATGAGGGGTGGCTGAGGGAGCTAGAGCTGTTTAGCCTGGAGAAAAGGAGGCTCAGAAAGACCTAATGGCTCTCTACAACTGCCTGAAGGGAGGCTGTAGCCAGGCAGCCTGGTCTCTCAGGCAGCTGGCCATAAGAAGACATAGTCTTAAGCTGTGCCAGGGGAGGTTGGATATTAGGACAAAATTCTTCATGGAAAGGGTGATTAAACATTGGAATGGACTACCCAGGAGGTGGTAGAGCCACCATGCCTAGAGGTGCTTAAGGAAAGAGTGGACGTGGCACTCAGTGCCATGGTCTGGTTGACGTGGTGGTATTCTGTCACAGGTTGAACTTGACGATCTCAGAGGTCTCTTCCAACCTAGCTGATTCAGTGATTCTAGATCAACAGCGTTGCTGTGAAACATGTCACTTAGTGGTCTTACCTGCAACTTTTTGAAGTTATTTTAATTTTGTTTTTCTTTAGAATACAACAATAAGAGAACCAATGCTTAGATGTTTATCTACCCATACACAGGGTTTGAAAATCTGTTGCAAGCAGGATGTTTTCCTGAGAAACTGCTATAAGCTTCTGTCAAATCTTAAAAATACATTTCTAGACCTTCAGGTTGTAATGAAAATCTTCCAGTGCTCTCTAGAAAGCACTGGAAAGCTGCTCCCTAGAGCAGCTAGAAAGAAAGCTGAGGGAGACTAGTACACAAACATTGGTCTGACCAACTGCTTTTGAAGAACCCAAATATACACAAAAAGCACAGAAGGAGAAAAGCTCTTTTCTTTTCACCACCTTTGAAAGACGGTTTCTGATATATCTAGGAACACTTAAAGGTGGAGCATTAAGCCACCTTTAACACTAGATAAATCCAGTACCTGCTCTGTTTTTAGCAGCCACGGTACTATGCTATTATCAGACTATTTCTTATGAATCATATGGCTTTAAAATTAGTTCTAAAATGGAAGTAGTCCTCTGATTACTACATACTCCATAAAGGGCTTCTGGATGCACAAGTGAGATTGGCTAGAGACTTCTGTGGTGACTGTAAGTGAAATAACTCACGTTTTTCAGTGTCTTGGTCATGTGAGACATTACACAAGGACTAGATATTGTGGCTTGTAACTGAAAGTTTTTATGTCACAAGAATATCTATTTTCTTTGCAGGCTTTTGTGACATCCAAAGGCTTTTGCGACTCTCCACTATATTCTCACCTTAATGGATAATGCTGATGCACTCTACAAGAACTTGTGGGAAAGCAATTGCTACCTCAGACTGATACAATCAGCTTACCAGGGAAATCTGCTTCAGTTTCCATAAGTGACACTAGGCAAGTCCCTAAGCCTGTCTCACCTGGATGTGGGTAAATCAGCAAGAGAAATAGTTTAGATTACACACCCTCAGCAGCTACACAGGAAAGAGCAGCACAACTCCCTAGCAAGTTTACTGAATGTATGCAGGAATAAATATGCTGCTCTAAATTTGGCACTTTTGTAACTTTTATGTTAACTTCAATAGTTACCTCCAAGTACTTAATCCACGTGAAAATTTTACTACTGCTATCTAGAAGGAAGTATATTAGGTCTTCTTTAAGAAAAACAAATAAAAAATAAAAATGTCTATGAGTGCTAATACCTAGATCCTTTCTAGTCCTACAGAGAATTTCACATGTAGCTTCTGCTGGTTGATACAGAACGAGGATCAATTGTCCCAATTCTGTCACACTTTTGCCAAGTGCACTCAGAACACTGGGGTATTGGTCACTTTGCCCATGCCCTGATTAGCAAGACCCTTAATAAAACCTTTTAATGTAACATGGAGACAAGAGCATACATGCATTACTTCTGAAAACAGAAATGCACTGAAGCTTGGATGCCTCTGAAGAAAACTGCACACATATCAAGTAATAGTATATTTTCATCTGATCTTAATAGTTGCAGGCCATGAGGTTGAATGAGAGGTGTGTGTGGCTAAAGAAATGCCTCACAGCATTTCTCAGTGGATCAATGACAACAAATGGGAAGATGTACACTAGCCTTGACCATAACTTTCCTGTGTATTATGCCCAGGTATGTACATCCAAGCTCACAGTACAGGGCTTTCCCAGCCTCCTTGCTAGGCCACACTGAAGACCACTGGATCCACTTAGATTCTTACCACTGTATAAGTAAAAGCACCCTTTAGACTTTTATGTACTTTTTTACACTTATTCTTCTACTTTTCCAGATAACGAGTTCTTACAATGACTTAACATACTTGCTACACAACTGGTTTTTATTGGGACCCACTTCTATTATCAGCATATCTTAATCCCCAAATTCTTCCAGTGAAACAACCTAATAATAAATTTACAGTAACTACTAGCAATTTCAGACTTTTATTTGCTTTGAGGCTTCCTGATATATGTTGTCTCCGGGCTCCAGAGAAGAAACATAAATGTTGATAGAAGAGCCCAAGGTAAGTGTCAGTCAAAACACCGCAAGGATTTTGTGCAGTCCTTCCAAAGCTTTCCACATCTTACTCAACTGCAGAAGACAAAGCAACAGGTCTAGGGTTTTAATAAGTCTTTTTTTACCTAAACAGAGTTACTCCTCATACCCAGTAATGTTTTTCTGTGCACTGTTTTCCATTTCCTGTTTGTGGGGGGCTTTGTTTTTTTGTTGGTTTGATTTTTTTGGCAATGAAAAGTTACTTTAAAAGATTGGTTTCATTAATGTTCTCATTCAGGGTGCTACAAAAGATACCACACCACAACAGAGCTTTCCTAGAAGCTGATGGTATTAATCCCATGCACATACATATAGAAAAATAAAACAAGAGAAAATTTAAAAAGGCTGTTGAGGCAATCTAGGTGAAAATGGTAATGAATTAACAGTAAATAAGGTAGCAGCCCATATTCATCTCTGGATGGACATAACAATATTTACATATATAAAAATGTTAGTGGCAAAATAGAAAACAAAAATAATTAAAGGAGAAAATAATATATAATTGTTTAAATCTACAAAGGTCATCAGCTGATGAATTAATAAATTGTTCACACATTCTGTGACCTGCATACTAACTGTTCATGTCTCCTCACAAGCTGCAACCTGTTTAAAGTTACTGAAATGTGAGGGAGAAAAAATCCCAACCACCCACACTTATTTTTTGGCCAGCCAAATCATCCAAAAAGTAATTCATAAATCTTTGTGTTTTCATGAGACTTCACATCTCCAAAGTACTGAGAGCACATCTGCTAGTCAATGAATTCCCCTGTCTTGAATACGAAGTGTCTAAGAGGAACATGGAGCCAAACCACCACAGTTCAGGCAAACCTAGCCTCAAATACTTCACCAGTTTGATGCCACAGAGGCTGGCAGCGACCTGGACAGCAGCAGATCCTGTGCTTTATGGTGCCCGCCCTTGCACAGCTCCCTCCAGCCAAGCTGTGACTCAGAGCAGGTTATCTAAAGGTCACCTTCAGCACCCCCGCTTGAATCCTGTACACTTGGAAGCTGCGCTACAGAGGGTTCACCTTCCGTGCCTTCTTTGCTGAGCAACTCAGCCAGACCAATCGAAGGCTCCTCAGATCAGCGACCTCCTTAGTGAGAGAAGGTAGGCAGGGGTGAGCTGGGCGAGCAGGGCCTGCCAGCAGCTTACTGCCTTGGCTGGGGCCATGGCAGAGCGGGTGCCACCCTCGGAGAGCCAGCCCCGCAGCCAACGCGGTCCCGCAGCTGCCCGCGGTGCACAGCTGAGCAGCACCACCGAGCCTCGGACACCGCCGGCACCCCGACGGCTCTCCACGCCGCCTCAGGGTATTCAATGACTGCTGGAACCTCCAGGTTTTGGCCAGCGAAACGTGACATGGTTGCGAGGGGGGATCACCACATGGGAGAAGCAGGACCTTCCTGCCCAAAACTGCCGGAGGGGACGAGGGGAAGGGACACACAGCACATCCCTGCGTCACACAGGGTTTATGTCGCTCTACCCCGAGCAGCCTCCCCCTCCTCAGTCGCTTCCATCGACGGCCAGCTCTCTCCCACTACCACGCCCGCCGTTTTTGAACAGCCGGCGC